>QZGG01000228.1:0-196013 GCA_006409495.1 Sedum album | reverse complement strand
TTCCAACTATAATGCTAAGTATCACAATATAGAATTACTGAAATCAGAAATGCATCTCGTACCATTAAAAGCATTTCAATTAGATTCAATATTCATAGTCTTTATGCAGCAACAGCCCCATCAATTTGACTTCATATTAAATAAAAGTGCCCTAACATGCTGCATAAAAAGCAAAGTATACAGGAAAACAAACCTTCACGACAGTTTCACTGAACCAGGAAATGAGTCCGTATTTGTTTAGATATCCAGCCATCGCAATAAGGGCAGCAAACCATGTCAAGGTATCCCAAGCAACTGATTCAGCTAAGCATTCCCTCCACGTCACAACGCCAGTTATCAGCAGCACAGATAGTCCAAGAATAGCAGCAGTAACAGCATCTACATTCAACATTCCACCAAAAACCCATAGACCCACCTGTCACAAGACAAAAAAACAACATTTAGTTACAAATAGTGCGGAAAACTGTAAAATAACACACGATCTACTCAAAGAACCACACGATTCAGTCAAAAAACGAGCAATTTGAACAGGGTCAAAAGCATGGACATACAGGCTCTAAAGTCAAAATGATAAAATTTACTGATTATGCTAGCATAGCAGGATTCGCCAGCAGAGATAAAGAATGGAAGCTTCTAATTAGAATCTGTATGATTCTAAACGACATGCGAACTAAAATGAGTTGATAGATAACTCCATGCTAATAATGATAGAAAGTTGGCAAATGGAAGTACAAACCGTAAGAACTAGAGTTCCAGCCATTATGATCTCGTTTTTACTCATAGGTCCCATCTTCTCCAACTTCTCCTGCGCAAGCTTAGGCGCATCCGGACTACTCTTCACGGATGGAGGATAAATAACATACAAAATCAAAGGAACAAGAATAAGTGAAACCAACCCAGGCACAATTGCCGCAATAGCCCAATCAGTCCAACCAATAGTCTTCCCGATAGTATTCAAAGTCAGAGTAGCACTTAAAGGATTAGCAGCCATAGCAGTCAAAAACATAGATGACGAAATAACAGAAGTCTGGAAACAAGTAAGCATCAACCAAGATCCCAACTTCCTCTCCGTCCCATCTCCAACATTGCTACCGCAAGCCACACATAATGATTTCACCAATGGAAGAAAAATCCCACCGGCACGAGCTGAAACTGACGGAATTGCAGGCGCTAATAATGCTTCACTGAATACCAAACTATAACCTAACCCTAAAGTCGAGCTTCCGAATAGTTTAACAAACTGGTAAGCAATTCGATTACCTAATCCAGTTTTAATAAATCCTCTGGCAAAGAAAAAAGCCAACGCAATGAGCCACGGGATGGGATCACCAAAGGCGGAAAATGCAGCAGCAAAGGCAGCGTTTTAGTCAAAACAGACGCACCAAGTCCCATCAACGCGACGGCACCAAGCGGCAAAGGTTGAGTAATAATTCCAACAATCGTCGCCAAGAAAATCGCCAACAACTGCCATGCTTTCTTCGTCACTCCAGCCGGTACAGGAACGAACCAGAGTATAACTCCGGTAGCGATCGAAGCTATTAAAGGCTTCATCGCGGCTCCTCTCCATGGCTCGGCTGGAGGAGAAGGCGGAGATGGTACGACGGAGGCGGATGAGGAAGCGTTGACGGTCAACCCGCGTGAGGATTTGGATGGAGTGATGAGTGGGAGGAACTGGAGGTTGAGAAATCTGATTGTTCATTGATGAAGGGAGTGTGATCGGTTTGAGTGAGATGGGTTTGTTGGAGTTGATGGAGTGGAGAGATCTGAGATGCGGACGGCGGGATTTGAGGGAGAGGTTGAGTGAGGTGGTGAGGGCAAAGGACGCCATGGCGTCTGGAGGTTGTTGAAGGTCAAGGAGGAATCAGTAAAACCAGCTGGAGGACGAAGACGATGGAAGCACGATGAGGAGTTGAGACTGAAGACTTTTGCAGCTTCACTGCCCTTTTGTGTATTGGAAATGATGAAATCTCAGCCGTTGGATCTGACGATGTTCTGCCTCGCGATCGACGTCTTATTTCGTGGTGATATCCGTCAATGAGCTGAATAAATTATGGACACGTGTTGTGTTTTTATTGGGTGAGAGTGATAGGAATCTGGGCTGTGGATTTGGGCTGGGCCAGAAGTGTAGTGAATGTGAGGTGGAGAGTGGTTCGTCTATCTGCTGAAAAGACGTTTTTTCATGTGCAAAACGTTGTCGTTTTAAAATGAGTTCATTGTTTTTGGTTGGATTTACGTGCATGGGTTTGTGGTTAGGAACTAGGGTATCAATCTTACGTTACCGGATTCGGATGTGTTTCTGATGGATGTGTTGGAGAATGGTAAAGACAGCTGCCAGTTGAGATTTATTCATAGTGTGAGTTTTGGATATATTAACAAATTGTTGCTTTGATTCATTGAAGGGCTAGTTTACAAAATCTTATAAATTCTTGGAACTATGGAAGATGATCATATTGGGGCGTTAATGGCCGTTCAGGTTCAGAAATGGGGCATTTGTATTTGTAGAGGTCAAAACAACCCCAAATCAGGTAGGGTTAAATAGCTTAAGGGGTCTCATGACTGAGTATGGTTTTGTAAGACATATAAAACAATTGAAAATCGTGAAAAATGACAAACAAAATTGAACTGAATAAACCACATAACTGAGTAGGCAGCCACGGATGTACCAGGTTGTTTAATACGAGGTACATGGTTGTCGACAATGAGTTTTGAGGCGGAATAATCACGAGGGGGTGTGAGAATACTGATATTCCTGCAGTGATACATAGAAGAATCATTACTCGCAAGCAACGTTAAGGTACTATAAGTGCAATGGCTACACCAGGGGCGGCTCAACCATATTGGTGGCCTGAGGCGGAATGTATTTTGAGGGCCTTTTTATAATATATTTTTTCATTTTTATGATTAAAATTAAAATAATAATAAATTTATATGGCCTTTTTATAATATATTTTTTCATTTTTATGATTAAAATTAAAATTTCCAATGAAATAATAAATTTATATGGGCCTTTTTATACGAATTAAAGATTTGTGGCCTTTTTCCCAAATATTTGTGGCCTTTTTTACCACTGTTTTTTCTACAGAAATTTGGCGGCCTGACGCCCACCGCCTCTTTGCCTCAGGGTTGAGCCGCCCCTGGGCTACACAAATCTGTTGAAGATCAATGCACACAATGCCTATGGCAAATAGTGAGTTATTTCATATATAAATTCAAACCAATAGTAACAAACACTCAAGCTATAGCCATCTAAAAGCATTCCGTATAAATGGCAAATAAGTTAGCAACACAACATGTGTTCATAAATGATAATTTGCGAGACTAATGTTATTTGGGCATCAAGATAAGATAACGTATACTAGCACATTTCATAAGGCACAATCCCAAATCATATGAACAAGAGTTAAAACCAAAATTTGCAAGACTGACAAACGTGTCCATAAGGAATAACTCATGACTTAAAATGCCAAAGCATAAACAACCATTTTATTTAGAGAAATGATAAAACAAAATCATAAATCCGTCCATGATTAAAACATTAACATAGACCAGGTAAATTCAACTAGAGGAGCATTAACAATATAAACAAAATAAATAACATGAATATCACGATATGCTAAGAAATATATAAACTCTAAAACTCATACCTGACGCCAGGTTGTTTTTCCATTTGAGCGACTTTCCAGAGTGCAAGTGTTAAGAATTAATCAGGATTAATAAAATTAGCACCATTGTGCCCGTCAAGAATTTCTGGACCATTCTCCTTCTCTAAATCCCTTTCCAGTTTTTTCTTCATTGGCTTTGGCATGGCATCAGGGATTCTGTTTAAACAGTCTTTAATCTTTATAGATTTCATGTTCAGCTCAACTCTCTGCTCAAGTAGTCTCTCACAGGCTGCATTCTTCGCCCCAGTAACACTCTCTTCTGTTAATGTGCTCATGGTCAAGAGAATGGCTTCATAAGTCGTAGCTTCACATCCTTGTCCTACGAACAGGACAACACAAAGATGTGGCAATGCAGTAATATTGCACATCTCAATGATAATAGGATCCTCAGACGGCCAATCCAAAATACCTGGTGTATCAATACTTGATATTACAGATACTCGCAGTCTGTGTGACCGACAAACAGCGACTTTGTAGTAAAAGCATATCGCTGAACATCAACATCAGCCCTGGTTATCTTATTAATAAACAAACATTTCCCTGCATTGGGTACCCATAAATCAAAACCGTCATTGTGTTGGGATCAATAAACGGCAACATAACCATAGGTCCATATGCTGTCTAATCTGCTCCAAATACGCCAAACTAGGATCAATCCTTTTAACCACAGTATACATATTTCCATGAGCAGCGACCTTCAAATACTTACATCGATAAAGAAAATCTACATACTTAAACTGTTTCACCTAATCCTAAGCAATCTTACTAATCCATTTCTAGCTGTATCGACTTCACCTTGATTTCAATTTTCAGTCTCTTCTCAAAATAATTAACAATAATACTCACAATTTCATAATCAAATGTGATAAACAAAGGGATTACCCACAATGACGGAAATCTCGAGGATCGATTAGCCGGCAGACTTCGATGCAACAGAATCGGTGAGCAGAAGCAAATTAGGGCTCAAGAAAATTCCCTAAAATCGTGAAAGATTTCATAGGTCGATGCGCAAAACTTGAAACGTTCATTTGGGCTGCGGCCCCATGATATCACAATTTCTAATGACAATTATGCCCTTTTATTTGAATTAAAGATGTGACTTGTGATTGAAGAAATCAAAAATGGCAGATGATCATGTTAAGAAAACTTGTATCAAAATGAGATTGAAATGCTAAAGGGCTTCACTTATCGAAACTACCAACAAGGATCAGAAGATCGACGACGCTAACAGGACTGGAAGCACAACTACTACTACTAGTACCAAAACAGACAATAAAATCTTGAGATGCGCTGCTCTCATGCTTCTTTTTAATATTCCTTCCTGACAATAGCTAAGCAAAGCTGGTCATTTTCTCCAGATCTGAATGCCCAGAGCTCGATACAATCGCCAATAGCCAGTCTGTTATTATGATCTCGTGCAACATCTGCCCAAGAACCAATCAGTCCATAGTGATTCAACCGTTTTACAACTTTAACTTCTAACTGGTTTCCCTTTGTATCAAATATAATTGCATCAAGCCTATTGTGAAACTTTTTTCCTTCCATTTTGACGTTCAACAACTCTTTCTCCTCTTCTTTCAAGAATTCATTCGAACGTGTTGGAAGTTCTAACCTGCGCGTACTTATATCTGTTCCCGTCAATCGTTTCCTCATAACCATCACTAGATTTTTACCTTGCTTTAGCTCAAACATCCTCCTGAAGCTCTCCGGCACATTTAACGCAGCCTCCGGATTCTCATCCGCCTCCACCTCTTCTTCTATATCGACATATTGACCGCTACTCTGATTTCCTTCTTCGATTTCAAGATGTTGATTTTGATTATCCGTTGCAGCACCACTAGTACTATCTCGAAATGCTGTTTCTTGCAAGAAGGTTCATCATCAGTTTCCCATTGTGATGGACAGCGCTTTTTTCTTTCAAGTCCAGCAGCCACTTCAAGAATGTCACCGTCATCATCATGTCCCTGACCACCACCCTTCGGTTGTGGCAACTCCCCCAAATTCTGAAATACCGAACCGTCATCCGGATCATTCGCCATCGATGCGTGTATCACAATTGTGGAATAGGCTTTTTCAGAAGAGTGCTTAGGTACTTTCACATTTGATTTTGAAGTTGAATGATTTACTTCTTGTTAATTGATTAGTGTAACAGTTAGTTTTATACAAGTTCAAGGGGTCAAATTGTAATACTATTAAAATATGAGGGGTATATTAGAAAATTTGGCAACGGTCAACTGATTTCCAATCTGTTTTCCAGCGAATTTCTGTTTAAAGAAGCTGCAATTAGTTATTGTGACGATTAAAATGATGATGTTTACCAAAATCTATTTCTTCTAAATATTGAATGCATATTTGATATGTGCAAAAAGACCAAGATTTGAGGAGGATAAATAAGTTTTTGTGAGATAGAAGCTCATTATCTCAGTCGTTATTTTTTATTCATCCAACAGTTGAGATTGATAACCGTCAATACCAATCACCTTTGCATGTGTCATATGATGATTCTGAGTGCGATCCTTTTGAGTATGCCATTTTAGCTGCTGATTCAATTAAGTACTTCATTCCTGGTAGTTATGAACAACTGAACAAGCATTTAGTTCATCTCAAATAATGAATGGAAATTAGCTATGGTAGAAGAACTAGAATCTATGCATGCTAATAATGGAGACTAACCTAAGCTTAAAAATGTGAAAATTGTTGTATGTAAATGTGGTTTTAAGATAAAAGGAGGTTCTTTGACTGACTCATCCAAATTTAAGGCTTGACTTATAGTAAAAGGATTCACTTGGAACTCAGAAGGGGGTGTAGATTACATAAAAATATTGCTCCAGTAGTTAAACATAAGACCCTTAGACTTCTTTGGCCATGAGTGCTGTTTATAACTATGAAATTGAACACAGTCGTAAAAACTACCTTTTTACATGGAGATTTGAATGAACTGATTTATATGAGTCAACCAATAGGTTTTGTAGATAAAGAAAAACCAAATTATGTTTGTTTGTTACAAAAATCTATTCGTGGGCTTAAACAATCTCTTTAGGAGCAAATATGACACGTGATTATACTATAAAAATAAAAGAGGATCCGTTCTGCTTTTATGTGGATGATTTACTGTTGATTAGTTCATTATAAAATCAAAAGGGAACATAATCAATTTTTTGAAATGAACGACTTAGGATGTGCTAAAAGATTTTAGGAATCAACATCATCACGGATAGAACAAATAAAATCATTAAACTCCGTGATGATGAGCTAAAATCACCCACGTTGATGATTTTAGTATGAAAATGAAATTTGATGAAAAACGAATGAAAAAACCACAAACATTAAAGTAAGATTATAAAATTAACTTTCATTTGCATCACATAATGATCCATCATGCAATTAATGCTACAAACTTAATCATAACTAGGACCAAACTATTCTTAGTTGGATAATTATGAATTTGTTAGAAATATCATGTGTCAGTTTGTAGTTCAATCTTGCTAAATGATCTAAGCGCATAGAGAATTAGTCTAAGAGTTCACCATTATGGGTGCATACAAATCCAATATTTATATATCGATCATATTCAAAATATATATTCTCTTAAGAAGATACGGCTTTGTGCCTAGGCTAGGCACAATGAGATCCCACTTTTTGAGTCGGGCCTGTGACATTTTAGGGTTTATAAAGGTGAAAATAGAAACTAATGCCCATAAGTGCCATCAAAAAGTATTGAGCATTGAAAAATGCTTGTTGGGAAATATTGAAAAACAAACGGAGTTAATGATGAATGTATCTAAGCTAAATTAAAGCCTAGAAACAAAACTAATACTTAACAAAGCAAGTTTTCACAATTATGCAAAATTTCCGTAAATATAAAACCTAGTCTAAACTCAAAACTGAATGTACATGGCACACAGAATTTTAACGTGGAAAAACCTGAATTGGGAATTGTAATTGCTAAGTAACCTGAGTTTGATATTAATCTGTTCTTAGGTTTAAATTAGCGTAACAGTTAATACTATTTAAATATCGATTTTTTGGTTTTATGCAACAAAATGGGCTCACTAATAAACGCCATTATAAAAATATAATGGAATTGCAAAGAAGTGCTGTGTTTTTTTGTTAGAAATTAGACACACTGAGGTACACATACTACTCCACATGCTTATCACTATAGAATTATGGTTACTTTAATTTTCTTCACAAATGCTCAACACATTTTTATATTGTCCTATTCTTCATTTCTTCAAGCCTTTCATATTAACAATGGAAAACAAATAAATATTAACAGAAAAGCCATCCATATTAACAGTCTGTGCATAAAAGTTGAAATATAAAATATTATGTTTATTATGAACTGATATTTATATTATAATTAAATCAAATAAAATTATTGTAGTAATAATTGGAAATAATAGGGATATTTTCGGAATGTAAAATTGTCAATAACGGGTTTGCGCTTTTTGCCTTACTAGTGCTTTTTGCACAGATTTTGTGCATGTATTTGATTTATAAAATAAACTATATTATAACTAAATAAAATATGATATAATAGTTATAAAGATGTGAAGTGGTATTTTGGGAATGGAAATGTGTTTTCATCCGTAAATGGTAATAGGACTCTTCCTACTTTATACATAGTAAGATATATAGTGCAAGCAAAAAATTATAATTTTTCATTCAACTAAAAAAGATTCTTAATCAAATCTTCTCCGTCGCCCTATTTTTTAGGGTATCATGCTACTTCTCTATAACTTCAAAGTTGATGTTTGGTAAGAACTTTGTTATCATGTTTGATAAATTATTATTAGTATGAACCTTCGCTATTTGTAATGATTGTCCAACATATCACGCATTTGATGATGCGGCGCATCAATGTGCTTCAAGAGTAGATATCTAAAGAGACATGTATGTTATATGAAATATAATGACATAATCTTAATCATTTATGCGGAACATCAATGTGCTTCAAGTATGTTATGTGAAATATAATGACGTAATCTTAATCATTTATGCGGCGCATCAATGTGCTTCAAGTATGTTATGTGAAATATAATGACGTAATCTTAATCATTTATTTGATAATTCGACGATTGTGATTAAAGTTGGTTTTTAATTGATTGGTCGGTTAGATTTGCAAAAACTACAGGCGGTTGGTGATTGACAATTACCAATATCAATCGTTGGATTGATAAAAATCAA
The DNA here is from genome assembly GCA_006409495.1 of Sedum album. Lineage (NCBI taxonomy): Eukaryota > Viridiplantae > Streptophyta > Magnoliopsida > Saxifragales > Crassulaceae > Sedum > Sedum album. The sequence goes on along the minus strand of QZGG01000228.1, from coordinate 187,161 downwards.
CAGCTGAAATCATGTCCTTCCGTTTTACCAAAAAATGCATGTCCTATTATAATCTTTCACTGTGCTTCAAATTCGAATGAAAACCGGAACTCTTATTTGGATGGATTGCACTTTAATTGTTACTAGTAGTTGATGCACGATATAATTGTGCTTATGATATATGTGTATAAATGCAATTTAATCATGATTTAAAGGATAAAATTGATAAAATGGTAGCTTCAAAATAACAGTTAATAGAGGAGTTTGCGCTTTATATATAGTAGAGATTGTGCATTATAATTTTTTATCTCCACTCCTACGTACAAAACAACACACTTCTGCAGTTTTGATTGTTCCAATACTACCCTGGAAATGAAATCTAAGGTGGATTTGTTGAAATCTAAATCTCCAATCATATCTACATAGAGATTTACTATCTATTTTGGTGGATCTGTAAAATTCATTTTAAATTCATTGATTGCATTTATTAATACATCAGATTCTGCAATTATATTAATGAGACATGTGAGGTGCACATATTTTACACGTGACATGTACATGACAAATGGAATGACATGGTGCAATCCCATCCATTAATGAAATACAATCAACGAATGAAAAATGGATTTCATGGATCAACAAAAATAAATGAAACCGCACTAGATACCCCCTATCTACAAAAGTGTAGTCAACTAGCTCAAACTTGCGTCATTTTTGAAATATAAATTAGAAAGTTCCTTGAAATAGCAAAAAAATCCCCTTAACGACATTCCAATGTCATTTCTTGGATTAAAAAGCTATTAACACCCATAACTTAACCCTATTTTAATTTCATTCAATTCCCAAAGACATTTTAATATTCCGGACAGTGCATCTTGATAAATTGCAAGCACATACTGAACCAATCTCCAGTTTGACCCAAAAGAGTTGACATGGACGAGAACAAACGAAGTGTTGATTTCGAATCTCTATTAGATATTTTGATGTCACAAATTTACTGTTGAACATCTATTAATTTATATTTGTTAAAGTAAATAAGAATTAAATGAAATATTTTCTTACAATTAATTATAAAATCATGAATATTTTGAAAGGTAAATTCTGGCTTCGAAAATAATTACAATTCATTGCTTTATGTTTAATATATAAATAGATCTATCAGTCTTGGCAATTCATCAATCAACACTCGACACTGCCCTTCTCAGTCTCCGATTCTCGTCGTATCAAATTTTCCGTTGCTGTAGTAACTAAACCTTTCGTCGATTGTTACTTATCGGAATTCGGAATCGAATGGAACTTTTGTTTCCCAATTGTAATTTTCTGAAACAATAGGTGCCTGAATATAAAATACCGACATCCAAGATTTTCCCGCGAATTTCCACTTCGGGACGCCGCTTTCACTCGTACATCTTGAAACCCTAAAGACACCCAATACCACTCAGATCTGACTGGAAACGATGACCGACACGCCGAAGCGATCCACGCGCCACTCACCGATGAAATCGACGGTTAGCCCCTGTAAATCCGACGCCGTACTTCGGACGCCGCAGATCCAAACGCCGGGCTCTGTGCGCCGCTCCTCTAGGCTGTCGGGGTTCGGTAGTGGTACGGCGCCGAGAAGGTATGTGGATTATGTGGATGGGAGTGCGAAGGGGCTTAAATCGGCTAGGAGATGTTTGAAAATGAAGAAAACTGAGGTGGATCCGGTCACGCCAGATATGGTGGAGATTAAGAAGCGTAAGAGGGAGAGGGGGAGTGGGAGTGGGAAAGTGGTGGATGAGAAGAAGAGGAGGACGGAGGGTTTGGGGAAAGGGAGGGCTTATTATAAGAAGGTGATGTTTGATGGAGTTGAGTTTAAGGTGGGGGATGATATATGTGAAGAGGAGAGAGGACGGTAGCTCTGATGAAGAGGATGTGGAAGTGGAAGAATGTAGGGTGTGTCTAAAAATTGGGAAAGCAGTGATGATTGAATGTGATGATTGTTTAGGAGGGTTTCATTTAAAATGTGTGAAACCTCCTTTGAAGGAGGTTCCTGAAGGAGATTGGATTTGTCACTTTTGTGAGGCTCGTAAATTGGGTAAGGAGGTAGTGATGCCTAGTCCTGATGAGAGGAAGAGAAAGAGGACAGCAAGGGAGAAGCTGTTGTCTAGTGATTTGTGGGCTGCGCGCATTGAAAGGTTTTGTTTCAAGTGTTTGGATTCTGTTGCTGTTACCTAGTTATTGAACTTTTGCTAATATATGCTTTCACAGTTTATGGAAGGAGTTTGACGGTACGTACTGGTTCCGTGCACGGTGGTATTTGATTCCTGAAGAAACTGAAGCAGGCAGACAGCCACATAATTTGAGAAGGGAGATTTATTCAACCAATCATCTAGCTGATGTCGAGGTGAGTGTAGTCTGTAGATGCTTGGCGTTCTCTGGCTTTTCAAGCCAAGGCATCTTTGATATTCAATGAGTTATTATAACAAGGCTGTGTTGTTTGCAATTATTTTTGCATGACATTTTTGGTTTCGCTTTTTAGAATTTCCAATATGACCAATACCTTTAATATCTCCTCAATTCAAGCCTGTAAATTAATTTTCTAAAAGAAAAGTGTTAAAAAATGTAATGATAAGAATCTGCATCTTCTTATGATAATTTTATTTTCTCAAGGTTGACTTTCAGATAATGAATCATGTTTACTCCTTAAAGCATAGTTTAACCAAATTCCAGGAGTCTTAGCAGCGATATTGATGGAACTGTAGAGCGGCGAATGCTGATTGCTGAAGTTGTATTCTTAAGTTTGTATCTAATGTGTCAATTAGAAGTTTATATCTTACCAGTTGTTACTTTTTAAAAGGTATTTTCCTGGAGCATATCTAATATACTATTTACTCTTTTGCCTTGGAAAACACATGTTTATGTCACATCACTTTGTTTCATATAAATCAGGCTGTTCCGCAATGTTTGTTTTCCATTGATAAACATTGGATTATGTTACCCTATGCTCATTATTGCAGTGACATGAATGGTCTGCAGCTGCCACTTGTTGTAATGCCAAGCTTTGTTTGACTGAGAGAATTCTGTTTTCATTGCAGATGGAAACTGTAATCAAACACTGCTTTGTCAAAACTCCCAAAGAGTTTGCCAAAGCAAACAATGAAGGTGATGATGTGTATCTATGTGAATACGAGTATGATGTTCAGTGGCGTACTTTCAAGCGCATGGAAGATGTGAATGATGATGCAGAGGTACAGTAAAATACTATGGGTATTTTTCTTCAATGTAAAGTTTGATGCAAAACTCCATCCATAATTTAATGGTGGCAGCTTTTGTTGTTTTCGTTGGCAGGAAGTAAATGAAGAAGCTGAGAGTGATGAAGATTGGAGTTCTGCTGTTGTTCCAGACTCCGATGTGGAAGAAGACATGGATTTTGACGAGAAGCAAAATCTGACTTCTGGGGTGTCTCTTCTGGCTGCTGTAAGGGATATATCTATTTTTACATCTTAAATTATAACCTAGGTGGTCGTGTAAAGGTGATATGTTAATTAGGTGTGTATGTTTCAGAATTCTCGAAAGGGGCGCATATTTGGCCTACAAAAAATAGGTGCAAAATCTATCCCTGAGTTTTCAAGGCGACAGAAGCAAAGCGAGCTTGAGAGGGCTAAAGCAACTCTTCTTTTGGCAACATTGCCTAAGTCTCTACCCTGCAGGAATAAGTACTAGTGCACGACTCTGAATCTATGTATATTATGCATTTTTTCATATTTTAGGCATCTCTTATGTGGTTAAAATTTTGTTTACAGGGAGATAGAAGAGATAACAACATTCATTAAGGGAGGGATTTGTGACGATCAATGTCTCGGGCGTTGCTTATACATTCACGGTGTTCCTGGAACCGGGAAGGTAAAATCTCGCAAGTAATTTTTGAAAGTTCTAAGTTGTGGTTTCAGATTATTTAAGTTTTCAATGAGGAATTCACTTTTAATAGTAGTCATGGTGCCAAAACTGTAGACAATGAGTGTGCTAACAGTTATGAGGAATTTGAAGTCAGAAGCTGAGACTGGGACTATCAACCCATATAACTTTGTGGAGATAAATGGTCTGAAGTTGGCGACCCCTGAGAATATTTACAGGGTACAAGAATTTTATTTAAACATAACCCATAAACCAAGTGACCGTGTTTGCTATATCTATAGACTATAAATACCCCACGTTAAATTGTTTGTAGGTCATATATGAGGCATTAACTGGACATAGAGTTAGCTGGAAAAAAGCACTTCGACTTCTAAATGAGCGCTTTTCTGAGGGGTTCAGCATTAAGGAAAAGGAGGATAAACGTCCTTGTATTCTACTCATTGATGAACTTGATCTCCTTGTCACAAGAAGTCAGTCGGTGAGTTTTATCAGATGTATTTTCTTTAGATCTGTTACAATGTTTTGTATCAGGTGTAGCTCTTGAAATTGAAATTGCTTCTCTTATTCATAATTCCTACCAGGTGGCTGTATAACATTTTAGATTGGCCTACTAAGCCAAATTCCAAGCTGATTGTGATAGGTTGGGATTTATTCATGACTCTTCTTACTTTTCACTGTCCCTATTGTTTTATATTGGCATGCATGATGATTATCTTATCATAGTCACAGCTGATATGTAACTTGAATACCAGGCATTGCAAATACCATGGATCTTCCCGAGAAGCTTCTTCCTCGTATCTCTAGTCGTATGGGTATCCAAAGGCTTTGCTTTGGCCCTTACAATTTCCAGCAGCTTCAGCAAATCATTTCAACAAGGCTCATGGGAATTAATGCTTTTGAGACTCAAGCAATTGAATTTGCTTCAAGAAAGGTTAGTGGCTAATTGTGTAACTCTTAGTGTTCAGGTGTTTGACATAAGGACAGTGAAAAATATGTACAGGCTACCTATGTGTAGTTGTGTACATTCAGTATTTTCTTTTTTACAATTTGTTGCCTATTTTTAGGTGGCTGCTATTTCAGGAGACGCACGACGTGCTCTAGAGATTTGCAGGCGTGCAGCAGAACTTGCAGATTATAATATTAAGAAGCAAAGCACCACCGAAATTTCAGCAGCATCAGGTACGTTGAAGTGGACAGCCTAGAATTAGGTCAGTGAGTTCATGACATGCTTATTTATAGGAAAGGCTGCCTAGTCTGATTTAGCATCTGGTAAGAAGACACGAATAAATGAATTTCAAAGTTTTTAGTGTGTAGAGAGAACCTCTTCAAAGACACTTTCTAGTAGATGACTGTTAGACACTTCTGCATTCCGAGAGGCCAGTATTATATATAATAAGTTATATTAGTAATGAAGAAAACCATATTTTTCAAACATCTGCAAAATTTTCAAATATTGATGGACTAAGATTCTCTATTTCTCTTTATAGTTAACTGAATTTGCTGTCAGCTGAATACGGACTCGATCCGTTCCTTTTGCCCACCAAATTATATGATATAGTGTTTGTTTCTCTTTCTTAATATGTTTGTACCTTTTTCAGGAAAGGCCCTTGTTGGCATTAAAGAGGTTCAAGCTGCCATACAAGAAATGTTCCAGGCGCCCCACATGCAAGTAAGCTGAGTTCACTCTCAAAAATGGCTTTTAAGGAGGCATTTTTAATATAATGCTTTGTTTATCCTCATCAATAAGTAGTTCTTTTTAGTTTTTCCACAGTTTAGTAATTGGAAACTTATTGTGTCACAAAATCTCTCACACTCGGGATATATTCTTTGGTTGCTGTTGCTATGTTTTTCTTGCATCCTTTTAAAGACATGTGCAGTTAGTTTATTTTTCCCTATCGCTGATATAATTTGGTTTTATTTGAGTCAACATGCTTTATTGGTTTCACAGGTGATGAGAAGTTGTTCAAGGTTGAGTAAAATATTCTTAGCAGCCATGGTGTATGAACTTTATAAAACAGGTGTGAGTGAAACTACCTTTGAGAAGGTAATATTTCAATCCTACTTTCTCTCTTTGTAAAGAATGACTTGGATAAACTTATATGTGCTTTCTGCCAGTAATGTTGCAAGTAGGTGTATTTCTCAATGGTGTCTTCTGCAATATATATATATATATTGTACCTGACTCGTGGTCTCAAGTGAATAATGATCACTTATTTGCAAGATGATAATTTACCAAAAAACTAAGCATATTTTCTTTGTGCAGTTAGCAATGACAGTTTCAAGTCTTTGTTCAAGCAATGGTGAAGCGCTTCCTGATTGGGATTCACTGCTTCGAGTAGGGTAAGCTCAGTCTACATGTGGTAATTACTCTGTATTATACAGTGATAAGCATTAGATTGAACTGAGATGAGATAGCGAGTCCTAAAAGAGTGAATTCCGCAGCTAGCATTCATATACAGTTAACAGTCTGACTCATATTGTTAATCACTTATTTTTATATCGATATAGTGAATTCAAGTGTAGGCTAACAACAGAAGACATGAAATTAAGATAAAAACATCATCATACAGACACTAGTTCACAGTTCAGTTATTTATGTGACGTGCATTTGGTTTTCCTCTTTGTTTGCAGAATATTTGGTATTTGGATAGTAAGCCTCCTATTGAATTCCATTGTTATAACTTATATATATGTTGACAGCTGACAGAAAGTCAAATCGATACATGTTTAGTAACTGAAATGATTAGTGTTTGCCGTCCAATGTATAAGTCGTAATGAGAAAAATATGTGGCGAATGATCTCATATATAATGATCCACCGGCTTAAATGTGTTGTACCTGCAACTCATGTCTTGCAATCACAGATATGAAGTATGTTGGTCCCTTTATTTTTTAAAAATTTAAAGGAAAAAACCTTTGGTTGTTTGCGTTAGCTTATAAAAAGTTTGGCTTCCCTAGTGTGTAGAAGTGTAATTAATTGAGCTATTGTAGTCGCATGTTAGTTCAATATTTTGCTGCAGTCATGTATACATATTGCTGTTTTTCGCCACCAGAACTTTCATATTTCGTATTAAAAATATTGCAGATGTAAGCTTGGAGAATGTAGAGTGATCGTATGCGAGGAAGGAGCTAGGCATAGGCTGCAAAAGCTACTACTCAATTTTCCAAGGTTACATCTCATATCTTGCTGCCAATTTTCTACATTAGAAGCTAATCTTTTTTTGTAAGGTATTAACTTAGTCAGTCCACGACTTAATTTATCTACTCCTTTGTAGTGATGATGTATCATTTGCTCTCAAGGACTGCCCAGAGCTTCCATGGCTTGCTAAGTATCTTTAACAAACACAACCAGAACGATAATTCAGCAGCACGAGCTCAAGCCTTATCAACCACCTCTTGAATTCTCGAACTGGCTTGTAATAACCATCATTGATCCAATGTATTTGTACTAATATATTTGATAATAAAGATTCTTTGATTGACAATATTTTCTAGAAGCCTATCCCAGGTACATCACCTAAAAGTAGCATATTCATTTGAGATGTATATATGTCGAATAAGATGAATTGTTGAGTAATATCTGAGGATATAATAGCAAAAACATTTTTGCCATTTTTAAAATTACTCTTGCCCTAATATTTTATGTATGTCTAAACTACGAAGACATTTATACAAAATCTTTTTGTTCAGTGTGCACCAGACTTCAGTGCATGTACAGGAACACTCTTCTTTATAATAATTCCCTTAGCCAAAAATCATCAGCTCTCAATTAAAAATCAAAAACAAACAAATGACAATATAGTCCTTAATTATCATCTCCATCACTCCATGATGAATTATGACTTGATTACATTTATCATGTCATTTAAATATGTGGCAATTCGAACACTAGCTCCACATTTCTCATCTAAAAAATAGTGGACAATAATTTATAATAATAATTAGCTTCTCATTCAATTTATAAACTGGGCAGGGAGACAAGATTTGTATGGGAATGTGAGAACAAAAGTGGAACAGGTGATGGGGTGTTCTCAGGAACATTTGGATGTGAAAATGTGAGTCTTGTCTGTAATACTAATACACACTCGTGCTGTCTTGGAACGCATGATCGATGCAAGCAAACCAAAACATTGGGATGTTCAATGCATATTTTAACAGGACTTTAAAATAGTTGATCTTTTTCCCTTTTGTGACGCTTAGTTAATTACGTATTTGATTGTGTGATTTGTCCTGTAGTTACCTGACCTTAACGCTCATCTGAATCTAGTAAGTATGAACATGACACTCCCCGAGAACATCTTGTTCAAGTCGCAAGTAGTAACTGACAAGAAATATTTTCTAAAATCCTCGAACGCCACCTGATACTGGTTACTAATATTATGTAGTAAAATTCAGTTGGATCAGCCAAATTGAAGAACATCATGAAAATATTATGCAGCAATAATAAATTAAGAATGGCTAGTGAGATGTCTCAAATCAGTTGGGTGGATAATAAATTTGAAGATTAATATTTATTACACGCATACTGGACATTTTTTTTAAAAGGGATTACAGGATTTCACTCCTACCCCATGACTCAAACCCGAGACCTGATAGTTCAGATAGTTCATACTGGACATATGTAGCAAAGTCTTTGTAATGAATGAATCAAACTTTATTCAGTACTTGTATTAACTATGGGATTGTTAGCTTTTACAATGGACCTTTGGATGACTTAATTAGTACATTATGACTCTGGAGAAGATAGATGATACATGGTGGTGAGGGTACTGTTCTTCTGAACTCTTCTCAGCTCTTTTGTTTTATTAGATATGACGCATGCCCCCACAACATTTAAAGACATTCTCATCTTTCACGAATGCCTTCTGTAAGACTTTCATCAGCTCGTCTGCAAGGAATATACGACGGTGCTAATTGAACTTTCGAATTACGACATATGACCTTAAGTGTGGTGAATGAGTACGCGTAGAGTTATTTTGATAATTTTACCTAATTTACAAATATACCTTTATATAAACCGAGTGTATAATGACAAGAGAACATGAGCATTTTGTCTTTTTGGCCGTCTTTATGCACCGATGCTGATGCATCAGATACTTTCCTAAGGTAAAACAGACACGCTGACGTGACAAGTTTCACTACTTTACACACGAGCATTGTTTTCAAACGGTCATGCCCAATTGACTACTAGACGCTATATGACCTTATATCTTACACATGTGACATGTTCAAAGTAAACCACTCATCCATCACGTAACATGTTTCACAATCAACTTGGTACATGACCTAGCTCGAAAGGACTCTACATAGGTAGGTTAGTTGATAGCTAGGTTTAAGCTTGGAAATCATATCTAGGGTTAAACAGTGCATCTACCGTGGTATTAAATTTAGCCACACGTTGACATGTAGATTTAGCAAAGGAGTGAACGTGTAGAAAAGAAAACCAGCAAGAAGTATAATGTGATATGTCAGTGGTTATTATGCACGTACAGTTTTACATCGGTGTAACTTTCTATCTTGTTCATTAGTTATGTCTCTTATGTACTTTCATTACTTCAAAATTTGAACCCCTACAAAACAAACTCTCTATCAAGTTTCAATAGCATTGAAATGGAATGAATGAATGAAGTTTCTTATTAATTAATATTTCAAAATATACACATCAGTGCTTGATAAAATACAAAGAATCATATTAATCACCACCCATTAATTATCTTCATATTTATTTATTTGTTTTCTGTTATTACTATTTTTAATCTATCATGTATTATATATAAGGTAATATCGTAATAAACATTCACACAAGATTTTATTTCATTCTCCTCTCTTCTAATTATTTTTCTAAACTCAACATGGTATCAGACCATTGATCCTGAATTTTCAATTTGCTTCCGCTCAAGCGGTGGTGTCGCCTATCATTATTGGCGCATCACCAGCCGCTAGATATCTACTTCCATTGTTTCCTTTTATCTTGATTTTGAAATTGGGAGAGGATGAAAGTATTGTTGTTGTTCATCTCTTTAATCCAACATTCTAAACTAAACAATCATATCCGATCCTTGTCAATCATCTTTTCTCAAAATTGATTTCAGATTCTTTTAGATCTCATTTCGATCGATCTCCATTTTATCTCATTTTGTGGAGTATCGATTTTAAGGCTATGACTTGTTTGGCCTGTCAGATCTAGAGGTTTTGATATTTTTTTGCAACACCGACCATCTAATATATCAGATCTGGTTTTTTGAGTAATAAAAAAAGAGATCTTATTATTTGGTCAAACAGTCACCTCAGCACCCCAATCAACAACATTAATCTAGTCAGAAGCCTTGTCAGCATTTATTCCGTAGCCATTTGCTACGTGATGGCACATTTTTGTGCTTGTCTCCGGTGGATTCCCCACCATGTCATTCAAGTGACATTTATTTACGATAAGACGTGCTTTCCGTCCATCTTGTTTACGGTGTGAGATGTCTTTCCTCCACCCTCGTTGAGATGTTTTTCCTCAACTCACTTTATTCCGAGACGTGAATCCGTCCAGACCTATTTGCCGCTACTGTTGTTCAAGGAGTTCAATTGCAATCTCAACATATTGTCAACCGTTGTGATTGAGAGAGGCTGATAAAATACAAAGAATCATATTAATCACCACCTATTAATTACTTTCATATTTATTTCCTTGTTTTTTGTTATTACTATTTTTAATCTATCATGTATTATAAATACGGTGATATCCTAATAAACATTCACACAAAATTTTATTTCATTCTCCTCTCTTCTAATTATTTTTCTAAACTCAACAGCCATCATCTTCCTCAGATTACTCATATCCACTCACTGCCCATCACTGTTGCTATTTTGAAGGGGAACAATTACGTGTTTTTCCGACGAGTCTGGTATTCATCAAGTACACCAATTTCTTGATTAAATTAATCTAAAGGATTCAAAAAAGGATGATTAGGTTTTGGGACCTGATGGTATGAAAAGCAGAAAAGGTTTGTTAAACTTTTACTAATTTGATTTTTGTGAATCTAAATCATTATATCAGGGGGTAGAAGTGCTTCAAAGACGCCATGAACACGCCATGATCATGTAATAATCCTCTATAACAAAAAACCCCAATACCTAATTAGGTTGAAGCTAATTTGAATTCATTATTCAAAATAAAGGTATCTAATATGATTAAGGGAACTTTATTAGACTTATGCATCCGACATACAAAACCTAAAGAGTAGATTATATACAATTAGCAAGCCAATTGCTTAACATAATCGCACATTTGATAGTGTACGTTTGTTGCACAAATCAAATCACAGGAGCAAAAGTCATTAAACTACAGACTTAATTTCAATACACGATTAGGTTAAACTTCACTTGCTGCAGAGTTTCAGTATTCAATTTGACTTGTTACCTCTTTCAAGCTTATTTAGTTCTACATCGTGTTCATTCACTAATGGGAAGAGACAGACATATTATTAAATACATAAATATCTATATTTGGTTATTGGTGTGCTAGAGAGAGATGATGTGCAAAGGAGAGGGGCAAGCCGACCAAGTTTAGCCCATCTAAGCAGCTGGCCTGCCGGATCCAATGGTGCAGTAGATAGACAATTTTCTTGCATGGTAAAAACAAACAAATAGTAAGAGAGTTATAGTCCCAAGGACTGGTGAAAGTCACCTGTTAACAAGATCTACATCAAAAATATGCATGGGTTCATACACATTTACCTGCAAGTTGGGGTTGAGTGAGATAGAGTAATTAATTCCTCAGTGATGGAATAACCGAGGCAGAACTATATTGTTTCCAATGAGTATGTATGCTGGTCCACATCCACTACATAACCATTGTTTCTGGGATTTCTACTTGAAATCTCATATGAAACCCTACTTAGTTACTGCTTCTTCCCCTCTTTTTGTATCTCTTTTTGCAACCTTTTGTGATAATCCCCAACAACCATCATCTCTTCTTCATTGATCCCAATTTCATCCTTTGGGCCGTTCCTCTTTGTCATCTATCCCCTCCTGTCTCCTCCGGCTCTTGTATTACCTATGCATATTTATTGATATATCCAGTGTCTTCTCAACTAGGGCTTTGTTGTTTTCCATCCATGGATAATAAAGTTAGATTCCATTAATACATTTTGGCATAGTCAAAAAGACCACGACGTATAGAAAATGTCAAGTTATTCAAATAAAAGTCAATTTAGTAGTATGAATATGAACATTTGAAATACGGGGTTGCTAAGCGAAAGTAATAGTACTAACCATCAAAATAAGAGGAGCGTCAGTTTCATCCATACCCTTAAATTTTATTCTTAAGGTCACATCTTAATCGTCATCTCGTCTACTACTTCATCAGTTGGGTATAATGTATCTACCTTCTGGTTAGTGATAACACAAAATACAAGTAGATTAGTGGTTGTCACATGACACCAAATTGATAAAATAATGGATGAGATGGACAGTTAAAATGTGATCCTACGAATGTCACTTAATAATGTGGATATACTTGAGTACTCCTCATCAAAACAATACACAAATAGAAAGCAAGCTAATAACTGCATTAATCCTCTTCGAACTGGGTTCAAAAGTATTTTTGGATTTTAAAATGAATATATTTAAATTTTATATTGAATTGTTCCTATTTTTTGCAGTTTGTAAGATTATTAATTTCGTTACAGGAATAGTAAGAGGCAGCTTTCAACAATGATTTTTTTGTTCAAGTGGTGTTTTGGTCATTAAATAAGGTAGGAGTGGCCGTAAAAACAATTGGTAATATTTGATGGTGAGCCCTTTTTTTGAATATAAATTCATTCATGCAAAATCTCCATCTTACCAACTCAAATGTCATTATGCCTCGTTTGGTACGATTGTAGTAATTAGAAGTAATGAATCATTATGAAACTTGTTTAGTCGGGACTCAGACCGCATGCAGCGTGCTGCACTTTATAGTGTATTTAAAACGACGTCATTGCATTTAAAATTGTGTCATTTCGATATAAAACTACGTCATTTTATCTAAATATCAAATTTTATATTAATTAACAAACCCCTTATTAAAGAGCGTACTTTTATTTTGATTGAAAATGACATACTTGTGAATGCAAACTTCGTCGTCTTGAATCCACTGTAAATTACAGCAAATTGCACCAGATCTCATTCTGTTTATTTGGTCAAAATTTAATATTTTTAATCATTACTCCTTAGAATTAATGCTTCATGCCACAATGAACAAATTGATTCCTCTAAAAAGGAGAAAAATCACTCCAATAGTTAAAAGCATTGTGAGAATAAAACTAATGAAATGTTGGTCTGAATTTATATTTTTTATATACAACCGTAATTTTTTTGCATTTCATGTTCCAATTTTATGCTATTTATTTTGAAAACAAATAAAATTAAATGAATGACTGATTCCAAAACTTAACCGAACAGGCGAACAATTTGATAAATTATATATCTTGATTCCAGATTTCAGTGAGTCCGGAGGAAATAAAAAAATTCTAGGGAAAAGATCAAGGGGACGAATATTAATAATTTAACGATGAGATTTAAATTAAAAATAACCGTCAGATATAATCACCAATTTTTTATATTAAAAATCAATTTATTCTCAGCCATCAGATTAATCAAATAAATTATTAAGATAAGTCCTCCCGTCTCACAAATATATAATGTCTCTACTGATCTTTACCCAAAATTTCTATATAAATTTATTTGTTGGATTTATGTGTGTGGCAATGGTTGTAATTTCGCTTCTCTTTGAGAGTGCAAGCTATGTTCCAACTAATGTCATATATCAACATGGTAGATAACCAATGGTAACATTGTGTGAAGTTATGAAAATCGACAATATTGTTTCTCAACGAAAGATGTTATAATCTTTTCTAGAGTTATTTTTTCTTATTTGTGAAGTATATTCCTAATATAAAGCGCAAATGAGTTTATTGACAGTTTATCTTTGAGGCTACTAATTTCTTCCAATAATACCTCTAACACTTTTCTCAATTACTTTATTTGATCCATATATTAATTATTAATTTATATAATATATTAAGAATGAATATTCTAGAACGAGTTTTTTTATCACTCTGCACATAATTGTGCACCAATTAACTATATAAAAAGGAAATATATGATCTCGAGGGAGACAGTAATTAAGTTTGCGAGATCGAAAAGAATTTATCATTCGTTAATATTGATTAATCTGACTAATGAAAATAAAGTTTGTATTCAAAGAAATTATATTAAATTTTAAATCCATCCATTGAATTAATAAATATCAGCAGTCGGCATACTATCTACAAAAAATTGACATGTCCTTGAACTTTTCCCATAATAAAAAATATGTTTAGTTAGGAGGATTGCTAATGACATTATATTAATGAAAATGTGATGATTCCAATCAAAATCAAGCGAGCAGAGGATAAACGTGGGAAAATGAAAATTGAACATTCTAAAATCACTAGACTCTGATTTACTACTTCGGTAAAATATCATTTATAAAACGACATCTAATTAACACTATACCTTAGTTCAAATAGAAACTAGTCGATTCATGGTAACTATTGTAGGCTTTTACTGCTTGACAGTTGATGAATAATATATGTTGGTTGTGAACTTTTAAATATTTTGTGTAGACATTTTTGTATCTTCATGGTTTTGTTGAATGTTTTGATGATCTCTAGTACACATACACTAATTTATTTACTCTACGGACACTATATTCAAGAAACATGTTTCTGTTGGGTTCGCAACTCCCAATAGTTATCTCATTCTCCTTTGTCTACTCTCTTTCCTTGGTCGTCCCACTTCTCTTTCTCTATGTTGTCTAGAATTGAAATACTGATATCATTTGTTTCAATGGTGATCCCTTTGTCTCTCACCATTTTCTTCTGCTATTTCAGTAATATTTTATTCACAGTTCTTCCTTTTGGCCCTCCTTTTCTCTCACATCTTTTGAAATTTGGGGCAGTTTATACATAATGGTGTAGCTGTATATAAGTTGATATTTACCCTCATTCATACTCACCTGCATCTCACTCCATCTTACGGAAACCTACCTTGAAGCCATTTTCTCTGAGTTCTTCATCTTTAAACTCCTTGTTCTTCATAATGAACGATAATCATCCTCACTACTCATACTCTTTCAACAATGGATTCTCTTACTCATCATCATCCTCATCTTCTCAATCATTCACTAACCCACCGAACGCTTATATCAACAGCAATATCTACAAGAACTACTACAACAATTTCAAGAACAACTACAACAATATTTCATCCACCCCTCACTATAATCTCACGCCCCTACATCAATCACCAACCCCACCGCCATCTCCACCTCTTAAGCAGGCCCTCCCACTCCTTGGCCTGAGCCCTACAAGACAGGACACACAAGGGCAGCAAGAATCTCAAGAACTGGATCAACAAGTGATGGCTTTGGATGGTGATGAGCAAGATGATGGGTGTTTGAGCATAGACTTACAACTAGGATTGCCTTATAATGATGCAACATCTGCTGATCTGCTTATATCTTCTTCCCTCTCACTGTCAGTAGAAGAGGGAGGTGTCACCGTTGCTGATTCTTCAAACTGCTCGGGCTATGAAAGCACAACAGCCACAACCAGACTCAATAAGGGTCAGTACTGGATCCCCACACCTGCTCAAATTTTGATTGGCCCAACTCAGTTCTCTTGCCATCTTTGCTTCAAAACATTCAACAGATATAACAATATGCAGGTACAAAAACTCATCATAACATCCCTCTTACACATAATCTAATTGTTGAAAGAACCCGTATGAGCTTTGCTCATAACCTTTTGATGATTTGTGTGTGTTTTCCACTTTAACTTTTCTCGTATAGAAATACCTACCTGTGTTAGTGTTGTCTGGGGTCTCCTTAATTAGGGTTTCCTCTTTTCCCTTTTTTGCCCAATAACCTCCTTTCTGTCTCTCTGGTGAATTTTGATACCTAATTCAAAAACTTAAACCAATTTCCTCTCTTTACCCAACTCTCTTTCGTTTGCTTGATTTTAATGGAAGTGTTTTCCTTAAATCTCTGATATTTGTGATGATCAACTGCAGTTTTTCTACAATACATAACTGCCATATGCTTTTTGTTCCTTAAAGTTTGTGGTGATCTGATCTGTCTATACCACACTTGCATAATGCGGAGTACCCTATTATTTGTTCTGGTGTTTGTGTCAGAATATTTTTATTATTGTTTTATCAAACCCTTTTTTCCAGTATCCACCATCATGATCTAAATGCATCTGATCTCTGGTTCCTTTTGACCTCCGATGAGAGAGAAAACTATCAGTTTCTATCAGTCATTCATTGAGAATAAAGCTTGTATCTTTTTTTTGTTTTAACTAGTCCTGTGTAACTTTCTAGTGAGTCACAAATGAATATGACATCGTTCGCAATAATGCTTAATATGTGTGTATGCGTGTCTTGTCTTTGTGTAGATGCACATGTGGGGACATGGCTCTCAATACAGAAGAGGACCGGAGTCCCTAAGAGGAACCCAACCAACAGCAATGCTGAGGCTTCCATGCTACTGCTGCTCTCCAGGATGCAGGAACAACATTGATCACCCAAGAGCAAAACCCTTAAAAGACTTCAGAACCCTACAGACCCATTATAAGAGGAAACATGGGATGAAGCCATTCATGTGCAGGAAGTGTGGCAAGGCATTTGCTGTTAGAGGTGATTGGAGAACGCATGAGAAGAACTGTGGCAAGCTTTGGTACTGTACTTGTGGATCTGATTTCAAGCACAAGAGATCACTCAAGGATCACATTAGGGCTTTCGGTGATGGGCATGCTGCTTATGGGATTGACTGTTTTGACCAGGAAGAGGATGATGGTGCATTGTCTGATATTGAGCAAGACAACTAAGTATAATATCATATAATCGAGTCATCTCCGATCTATTAGTATGATGTATGATCATTAGTATGCATCATGACTTATATATATCGAACGTACTACGTACTATCTTATCCTATCTAGTTAATTCAATTTAATCAGATGAGATCGAACAACGCAAAATCAACTAGTCCTGACTCACTTATTTTCTAATTGACAGGCATTCCAAAATATTGAACATCAAATAGACTGTCTTCAAAGTTTTTCCGATGATTTTATACATTTACACTCCTTTAAATTTTGAAAAAAGGGGAAACATTGGGTTTCATATATGAAAAAATGAAGTGTTGTGGTTAAAGATAACGTTTTAAATGGAATGGAAGTTAATGCAAATATGTTGAGGAGAGTGTTTAGCCATATCATATACGTGGGCTATAGCTAAGGTTATACGGAGTAGCTTTTTGTTTCCAGCATAGTAACGACATTACATTACACCTTGTGAAAATGGGGTGTGGGGAATCACCAAAAAGCTTCTTCATCATTCACTAGTCACTCCTGACAAACAATTTGCTTTCATTAGTAATATGTACATGGGAGAAAGGGAGAGGCCGGTACATTACATATGATAATGCACAGACAAAACGCATATAAACACTGTGCTTTATGCTCATTCAAAAACCCTATCATAACACGTACTGCTAGTATTTCATAATCTACTAGTTATTGGATGAACAAAACTTTGCATAGCTATTAGTTTTATTATTTTATGCATATAATTCATATATTTGTATAGATGATGTGGAATAGGTTCTAAAGGAACATCTTTTAGTAGAACCAAAGAACGCAATCTCAATCATTCATTTTTATTAACTCAACGGTTGATAATGATAACCATCAATCCTTAACCGCTCGTGTTTTTTTGCAAATCCAATTGCCCAATAATTTAAAACCAACTTTAATCTCAACCGTCGAATTAATCAAATCAACGGTTAAGATTACGTCCTTCGGTTTCACAAAATATATGTGTCTCTCTAGATCTTAACACTAGATGATATTAAGTATATGTGAAATCAATTTTAAGTAATTATTAACAGAATTAGGGGCAATATGAGTATAAAAATGTGGCTTCAAATAACCGTCAACAGAATAACTTCCGCTTTATATATAGGATAGATACCGGTTCCCTACGTACCCTCACTCTGTCTCAAAAGATATATGGAATACTTTTATAGTCTCCAAATGTCATTTATAATAACCAAAAATCACATTAGTTTGATATTTTTTGACTATTAACTCAAGTTATGTTGTATACTTTTTTATTAAAACGATGTATATTTGGTTAATTGTAAAATTTTATTCGCAATATTGCATCTCATTCTTATCAAACTAGTATGTGTCTTATTTTCAATGACCCATTTCACTTAAATCTAACGTCAATATTATTTTTTAGAGATACAAACTACCGTCCATTTGATTACATACCCTTAAAACTAAGGGACAACCATTATAAGGATTGACTTAATTTTGAAAGAAAATCTGAGTCTGAAAAGAAGAATGTAGTTTCCTTCAGACTCATGATATAAATTGAACGACTGAAAATGTATTTGTTAGAAACAAGATGATATTGTCACGTGGTCCTATCAAGTACACTTGAAAAAATGCAAGTGCAAAAGGCCAAGTCTTCTCCAAAAAGATGAGATGGTGAAGATTAAAAATTGCATTTGGGGTATCAAATCTTAATTCAATTAGGGGTGTCCAAACGGCCCGTCGGCCCGAAAGCTCAGTAAAAATCCGATGGCCCGACCCGGTAAAAGCTCGGTCCGGCCCGCTAGTCGGCCCGATGGAGGCCCGAGCCCGATACATTAGGGTCGGGCTTGGGCTTGTCTCTCGAAGCCCGATCAGCCCGAAAGCCAGCCCGATCCAAAGCCCGAAAAATCCGTTCATATAAACTATACGATTTATGAATATTAGTGTCGAATTCGTAATATTTTAATACTATTTGCTGTTTATTATGATAACATACACTTAAATATGTAGATTAAATAACCAACTTCAATTTTAACATAACTAAAAAATATGAATATAATTAAAATATTAAAAACTAATCTTGAAATATTGATTACATTTGGTACATTGTTCGAATATTAATGTCGAATTCGTAATATTTTAATACTATTTGATTTTTATTATGATAAAATACACTTAGATATGTAGATTAAATAACCAACTTCAACTTCAACTTTAACATAACTAAAAAGTATGAATATAATAAAAACTAATCTTGAAATATTGATTACATTTGCTACATTGTTTGAATAATTAAGACTAACTCAATGTCATGTCTTTTTAAAAAGAGATAATTATTTTAATAATTATTTAACACAAAGTAATATTAAAATATTTTGAAATGATATAAATATTAAAATTAAATTTATTTATTTTCGGAAAAACTCGTAAAAAGTGCGTAAAAAGCCCGGTCAAGCCCTAAGTCAACGGGCTTTCTAAAGCCCGAGGGCTTTTGAATTTAGGAGAGGCGCGGCCCGAATTTTACCGAAAAGCACGAAATTTTTATGTTATTTAGGGTTCGGGTTTGACATTTTAGGGGTGAGGCCTGATCCGGCCCGATGGACATCCCTAAATTCAATGGGTGAATCTCAGTTGAACCGAAATTTTGAAAAGAATTCTCAACCATGTCATTCTCAACCATGACATTTTCGTGTAGCTAAATACGATTTATAATATTTTTTTTAAAAGGGATTACAGGAATTTCACTCCTACCCCATGACTCGAACCCAAGACTTGTTGGCCCAGGTAGCGATTTATAATTTGTTATGTCCCTTTATTGCTATTTATAGACGACAGTGTTTGGACTATAAATCTATGAAGAATGATATTTCGAAACAACTCTTGATATTTTCTCTATATTTATATTTCATTCATTTTCTCCTCTTAAAATTTATAAATTTCTTATTCTCCCCGCCAACCACACGACATTTGATGGAATGAGTATAAAGTTACGGCACTGAGTATAACTAATGTATATTACTATATGGATCAAAGTCCTTTGCGACCCCAATCCGCAATGTGCATTTGAGTTTGGGTTTGCACTTTTTACTCTACTATATGTATATTTCAATATGCATTTTGTTTAAAGATGAAATTTTAAAAAGGCGCATTGTGAATCCAGCAGTCCAGATCTAATATCGCAGGGATTGTACGCCACACAAGAAATCGTAACAGAGCGGCCATCATATCTATCAGATTTGCAATGCAACAAAAGTTGATCAGATTTGCAATGCAACAAAAGTTGATCAATACGGGGTACAAAAGTTGAATAAGTACACTCAGTCGAGGCTCGAGGGTTTAAAAAGAGTTGGGTTTAGGGTTTATTGCAACTCTGAGAAGTTGAACCTGGCAGAGTGGAGGTGAAACGACAGTGGGCGACTGTAGAAATGAACTGTAGATGAAGTGATGCATCACATGGGGGTTGGATATGATGTATTCGATTTTTTTGGCAGCTTTAGTGAGCTGTAATAACTCTTAGACTTGGTAGGTATAAGTTCATTATGCTCCAAAACAATGACAACACAGAGGGACAAACAGCATAATAGCATATTGCACAAGATGAATATAGGTGACTGGTCTTTATCTCTTGTTTTACGATACACAAGGTCTTTATCTCCTGTCTTTGGCACATACAAGTTACTATTGAGATGCTATATGATGAGTGGGGGCACAGCCTTTGAGATGACACTTCAGAGGAAGAGTAGGAGGAGAAGGCAGGACCTTCATGAGATTTGAGTGAGAGTTTGAATGACAGTACGAGTAGTGGTGCCTTCTGGTCTTGGTTTTATGGACAACGAGGTTTACTAATAAATGCATGCATGAGAGAGAACCAGTTAATGTTTCTTGTACTGTAGTTTGTTCTCTCGTTGTGCTACTGACATGATAGATATTAAAGCTAAGAGGATCAATGTTAAAATACATGAATCACAAATACCAGCAAAAGAAACTCACAATTAATTATATACTTGACGGATTAAGATCTAGTGCATCGAAAGCTATTTAATGCGAGTCAAAACTACGTAGTTTTAGTAAAGTGTTCACTCAAAACTATGTAGGGTTATAGTAAAAAACGTCAAAACGACGTCATTTTTACCCTCGCAGCAAATAACTGCGCATTACCGGATCCGAGTCCATACTTGACTAGATTTTGACCATGGTACGTACCAGTCATCTGAGTTCAGTCCACTATCAGTACAAAAACTCTGATAGATATTTTCTGAAAAAGTTGGTTAGAGTTTTAATGGTTGCAAGGAGTTAAATAATGGGACAAAGGCTCTTAAGGACTGGTTGAAAGGGCCAGCATATTGGGATTGTTCCTGTATATTCTATAAATGAGAAAATGACATTAGCTTACAACGTTACAAATCACATTTGGCAGCTACAAATGATGACAAAAAACTGCAGGCATCGGTGGAGAGCAGGCACACACAATGTTCGGCTATCCGTTGGCCTCAAATTGCTTCCAGTGTATGTGAAGTTGATGTGAACAGTCCTCAAAATACAGCCACATTTTTACATGTAAAATTTTTGTTGTCCCCAAACCGACAGAGGCTTCCTGAGGCCTGAAAGCGATGCTATGCTGAATGGTTTACATTCGCTGTGTATGTGTGGATTCATCGGATATTAATATTCAACAATGTATCATCATTTAATACATTATTGCGACCTCACACGCTACGGACAACCGTTACTGATTTGCAAAGATCCCATTGTTAAATCCTCCAACATATTCCCTCATTTTAGGTAACAGTTGTCCATTTTGCCAAATACTAGAAAATATTAAAAATGTGGTCCATTAAACGCGTACCTTTGAGTAGCAAAGTAAACACGAATTGCGAATTGCGACTGCAACACCTGGCAGAAAGAATAAAACAAGCTTTCTCATAAACCTTTTCATAGTTTGTCTTTATAGATTTTAACTCAGGATGTTATGCAAAGCAATTGCCAGTGCCAAGTTTAATCCAACATGAATACCCTACACATGTAGAAAAATAATGAAAATAAACCACATATGGGCTACAAATAATAAATATATGTAATCTAGCAAAAAATTTGCATTAAGATATACAAGACCCATTCCAGGAGTATAATTAAATTAATTTGATGCAACAGGTACAAAATTAACACATGCATGGTGTTACAACTTTCAAATGACAAATTAGGATCTTGTTTAATGCAATGCCATGAATTCAATTGGCCTTAAACATTCAAATACATAGCAAAATTTAACATATAACAAAATACTACTCCAGGAAAAGCAGTCTAAAAACTTTCAAAGTACCTCTATGGAACCAAGAAACACAGCCCTAGCCATTCCCTCTGGAAAGTTGTGCAAACTTATACCTGAAAGTTATAGTAGATGTACATCACGCAGCAAAAACAAGTTAAATTGAATACGTCGCAAAATTGTGGTCTCAAAACATCTCAATACTAGCCACTTTAAAAGATTGTCCAGAAAAAAGAGAGAATATTAAGCAGTTGAAATTGCAATTATTCCCATCAAAAGTTGTTTGATAGCTCTAAAATCATCCAAAGACTCAGGTGTATATAGGGTTTAGGTAACCAATGTAGTGCATGATCAGAAATGGGTAGTTCAACTTTGGTATAAACATCTACTTTAATATTGCAGTGGCGCATGTCAAAATCAGCGCAAGGGGTATAATACATCAAGTGGAAAGAAAATCATCATTCTTCTCGACAGATGAAGTAACAGAAACGTGACACTTTCAAGTTTCAAATCCGAGCTCTTCTTTAAAAATGATGCGAGTTTAGCATGCATGACCAGATATAACATACCAATTGCTACGATGATCCCACTGAATAAAACTTGTTTGAGACATATTTTCATCATGTATTAGCATCCATCTCAATATTTCCGAAAAGTTATTCTTATTGAGGATAATATACTTCACCGCACTGCCCCAGACCTCCAGTTCACATGCTCTGAAGCATGATTTATGCCTGATATATTTTTCAGCATTCAAAATTACCTTTTGGTTTTTATCATTGGTAGGAGATAGGGTGGGCTCGGGCATAAATAACAACAGTAGCAAAGAAAATAAACCTGCCAAAAAACTGGACATACAATAACCCAAAGAGCTATTCAATTCTTGAGAATGTATCAAATACAAAACAATCACAACTCACAAGAAACTTCAAGTAAACCGACCAAGAGATAAACCTACCCAAAGTTTCCCTTCAAGAATCCATATGAGATAAATAGTTCATTGCATTGTAAGCCAAATGTAGGAATGATATGTGCAGCATAAGACCTGCAGCAAAACCCTGCTTAAAACAAAATTCAGACATTAACGATGCAAGAACAGAAAGACCACAAAACTTGCAACGCCTACTTAAGAGTTAAGACATGGGTGAGGTAAGGTAGGATCCAAAGATGCTCATTGATTATATGAAATGCGCACATAGACATAGTACTGTAGAATTCCAAGCTTCTTTAAATTGAGTGTTGGATTCATCAGAACAAGAAAAAGAGACCCTGTTGCACATACCATATAATCATTCTTCGCAGCACAGATAACGGAAACTGGCGATCCAACTCCATCAAATATAACCATCACAAAGTGAGCCAATAACACGTTAAGTCCTATCAATAAATCACAATCAAATGAAAAAAAAAGTAAAAACCTCCAATCAGATTTCGATATAAACTTAGTAACAGCAGCTTGTCAAAATTCAGTGTAGATTTGGATACAAACTTTACCTTTGGAAGTACTGGCACCGACGACGAGGGTTAGACCGAGAGCGACAAGCACCTGAGAATCTATTTCTCACAAAGAAGCTTTGTGTCGATAATTAGGGTTCCGATTTGGCACTTTGAATTTGATTAATATTTTATTTATTAATATTTTATAAATTTTCACAATGGGTTTAAGAACAAGATTACATTACGAATGATCATGTCTCACTGTTTCACGAAAAAATATATGTCCTTCTTAATCTTTTCCATTACACCAATTATAAAAATTTATTATGTTTTTACATGATTCAATCCCTTACGAAAATTACTAATTTTAATAGTAGTTTACTTGGGTCTATTAATAGACATTTCATTTGATTGAGATACTTTTTAAATATGGAAATCTCCTATGCACCATAAACCCTGGGCTTTTATACCCAACTAGTAATTCTGCACAAATTAAATAGTGCACTAATATTGTAGAAGGTTTAATTGGTAAATGAAGTTGGTTATAAAGGGTATATATCATGGTTGATAAACTCTCGAGTTAAAACTACGATTCTACCGAGTTTACGTGTCTACCTACCGTTTTCGAGTTAACTCTTAGGTAGAAACTTTTTTGGGTAGAAACTGAAACTAAAACGAGTTTACACGAGTTAACACTGTATAAAATCTATAAACTCGCATAAACTCTTACGAGTTTACTAGTTGACGATTCCACCTCTTTGGTTCTTTTACCATATTTTGCATTTATACAATATTAAAAACATGTACGAAATATATGTACGTGTATGTATGACATTTATTTTATATTTTCATTAGATATAAAATTAATTTTTAAATATATTTTTAAATTATAAAATATATAGATATATAAATATTTAATAATATTTTAAAGTGAAGTAAACTCTACGATTCTACGAGTTAACACTACGATTCGAGTTTACCTAATCAAAACGAGTCAAGGTAAAAACTCGATTCTGACAACCTTTGGTATAATGATATAAGATTTTGGCTTTAAAAAACAGTCAATTAGGGTCTTTGTGGTTTAAATATAGTAAAGATATACCATGAGATTAAACACTTTTTTTATAGGTGGATTTACAATTGAGTACAAGATATTACATATTCATCTAGTACAACTAATACTGTGAACGCACAAGCCATCTAGGCACTACCACCAATGAACTTCAATCATTCATCAATATCTAAGCAATCTTGCATCACTTCAAGCAACAAATCAACAGCTTCCACGTACAAGCGGGAAGAATAAACAGCCTCCACGCGCGCAGACGAGAGGAATGAAGCCCCAGAAAAATCTGAAGAAAAGTGGTACGGCTAGGGTTGAGGTTCTTTTGTCAGGAACCAACCTCTGTGTAAAGGGGGGTCGAAAAAGAAAATTTGAATAAAGGAGGGTCTAAAACATAAAAAACAATGTTTTTGAAGTAAAATTAAGACCTGGGTCTCGAACTCAATCCTGCTCCCTAAGATAACGCACTCACAACCACTAAACTACTCAGCCTTTTTAATTTTCTCTGAAACATACCTAAATATTTTAGGTCTTCGATCATGAAAGGGGGGTCGGCCGACCCCTCCCGACCCTCCCTGGATCCGCCACTGAATATAGTCCTAGTTTATTATAAATTGTAGGAAGTATTTTGCTAAAGTTATTCATAAACTGACATTTTATAGATTAAAATTATATATTGATATTGTAGGAAGTGTTTTAACTATAAACTAGTAATTTCTGCACAGTGCCTGTGCATGTAAATTCTTTCCTTTATATTTTTTTAAATTAAAGAACATACAAAATAAAATTTTAAAAAATAAAATCAGGTGCATGCATCATATTTTAAGTTATGATTAATCAATTGGTGAAATAATGTATTATTAGTATTAATAAAAGTAATATAGAAAAGTAAAATGTGGTAGCAAAACTTACCGTTAATAGCATCCTTTGTGCTTTATTAATAGTGCAGATATGTGCTTATTGACATTTAACTTATTTTTCAAATTAAAAATAGTGACTTTAATTTATTTTATTTTAAAATTTCATAGTTCATTACCTCTTTTGACAAATCTATTAGTTCGATGCCTCTTTTGGAAACTTATATATTTCATACTTTAAATTAAAAACAATGATAATTCATAACCCTCTTTTATTCTTTTACCTAAAATTTTATAATATCACCGAAGGGAAAAGTTCGAGGAGGACAACTCTATTTTTGTAAGACAGTGAGATACGATCCGCACTATTGATTAATTATAATTCAACGGATGAGATTAAAAGTAAAATAACCGTCAAATCCAACCACTCCGTATTTTTTGCAAATTCAACCGCCCATTTTAATTCATAACCTATCTTTAATCTTAACCTTTGATTGACAAATTTCAATGGTTCAGATTTTGTCCTCTTTTTTTACAAATATATTTTGTCTTTCTAGATCTTCACCCTATCACCGAATTATATATGATTCTAAGGTTTAAAATCAAGAGAAGAAACCTTGTATTTTTGTGAGATGAAAGGACTTAAAATTAGTTGTTGATTTGATTAATCTATCGTTTGACATTAAATTGATTTCTGTATTAAAATTGAGCGGTTGGATTTGCAAAAAACACGGAGTTGGATTTGATTGATATTTTTAGTTTAATTATTGTCCGTTGAATCTATCATCTATACTATATATCAAGTAGGAAGCCTTCTATTGACGGTTTTTTTGAAGTCACTTTTCATATATCGAAAATACCCTGCTAATAAAGATAATTACTAAGTACGTTTTGTATAGTTTGAGTACATATACAATATATAATAGTTTTATAATTCATCATTTAGTATAATGTATCACAAAACTATGCTCATTTTTATGTGCACTTAATACTTGTATATATAAATGGGAAAGGTGATATTGACGATTACGAAATGAAGCCAAATTTCATATCTTTATTATACCCTTGTGTATTTATATAATTACTAATTATGTCATTGATTAAAATACTTTTATAATATATTAATTTATGTTAACTCATTTATTTGCACAGATTTTAATATGCATCAGTACTAGTTATTAGAATCCAACATTATTTTTAGTCACAATCTTACGAAAAATTACATGTACCTCTCGAACTTTTAGTTACAAAAGCAAATTTTCACAAATTTTTTCTCATGATTTTAATTACCAAAGCAAAATTTCACAAAATAATCGAAAGCCCACAATTATCTTTCGAAGTAATCTCTTCGTAACTTCGTCGGTCTCAATCTCTTTGCGTTAGGTTCGCTTTTTTTGAATCTTCTCCCCCAAATAAAACGCAGCCTTCGTTGCGTTCGCTGTTCAACCTCTTCATCCGATTCCTTCTTTTATAGGTTTTCTCTTCTTGGTTGGCGATCGAGGAGCCGCGACTCGTTTTCAATTCAAACCTCAGTAGGCGCTTCTGTTTTCTATTCTGTTGTTGATTCGTACGGCGGATGATTCTTTTCAATTTGTAATTTTTTGAATTGGGATTTTGTAAACCCTAGAGAGGATAAAACATGAAAATTTGGGGATTTGGTGTGAATTTGAGATTTTCCATCTGGGTTTTGTTTCAATTATATATTATCCGTTCCTTTTTGAAAAAAGGTTGTATCTTGCTGGTTTGACGATTTAGGGTCTTGTGTTTGAATTTTTGTTGATGAACTGGTGCCAAGGTGATGTAATTGGTGTTAACACAGCATTTGGTTTCTCTGTTTGAGTTTTTGAAGTTACGTTTGAAACTTTTTGTTGAGATGGTGTTCTTGTTGGTATTTTACAGGAGCTTTGAAGAATGGACCACGATGAGACTGGATGCCAGGCTGCTCCGGAAGGTCCTATTTTGTGTGTGAACAATTGCGGCTTCTTTGGGAGTGCCACTACAATGAATATGTGCTCAAAGTGTCACAAAGACTTTGTGATGAATCAGGAGCGTGCAAAAGTAGCGGCATCTTCTATTGATGATATTGTTAATGGAACAGCGAGTAGCAAAAATAAGGAGCCTGTTGTTGTTGAGAATCATGAATTTAATATTGATTTAGTAAAGGAGGTTTCATCCGTCCAGGTTAACACAATGGCAATTGCTGGGGGTAGTGACGAGAAACCCAAAGCACCTAACCGCTGTGGAACTTGCAACAAGCGTGTTGGTTTAACAGGGTTCAAGTGTAGGTGTGGTGATCTCTTTTGCTCAATGCATCGGTACTCTGATAAACACAACTGCTCTTTTGATTACAAGAGCGCTGCAAGAGAAGCGATAGAAAAGGCAAACCCTGTTGTCAAAGCAGCAAAGCTGGAGCATAAGATCTAAGTTCGAGATGCAGGTGCCTTCTGAGTCTGGATTTCCTAGTTTCTTGTGGATCCCGATAAACGGCCATATCTACTATTCGAAGAAATATTATTTCTATCATTTACCAATGTCTTTTGTCATAATGGTCCAGCGAGTCATGCTTATTTCTTCTGTTTCTTATTTATTGTGAAAATAACAGTGTGGTTGCTTTCATATTTCCTTAAATCGACATCTTCCTGCCATTCACGTACCAGTCTTTGTCATTACTTGTTTTTTTATGCGCTCAATTTTAAATTTGCTATTAGCTTTGTCATTTACACTGAGAAATAACACCAAATTTTTTATTGACGTGATTTTTATTCATTTCTTAAGAAGAATTTCTATATGTCAAAATGAATGTAAAGCGCATCAGCAAATTTTACAGTTAATGGTTTACTTAGAGGAGACTACTGAGCTTGAATTTAGTACCTTTACTGGCTTACATAATTAAGTTTTGCTATTTGATTCACATCAGTTTATTCAACTAACATATAATAACACTTCCAAAGAGATGAAAACAAGCTTCACCAACATCTATTTTGACTCAGTTAGATTGACAACATATTTCTTCATGTCTAGAAACAGAAAGCTAAAACCTTAACTATCTATTCTAACAAATGAAAACTATTGAACTAGAATATGATTCCAGAGGCAGAGCAGAGCAGCAACCTTACTTATCTGCATTTTCTTCCACCGCAACGATCGCTAACTCATCTGCATTTTCTTCCGCCACTGCGATAGCTAATGCATCTGCATTTTCTTCAACTTTAACAATTGCTAAAGCAAGCTGTTCATCAACTCTGAAAGCCCAGAGCTGAACAAGGTCACCAATAACCCAATTGTTTGCTACTACTATGTCATTCCATGGCTGATTTAGAACATACATTTCTGTCTTCTTAGTCTTATTTTCCTTGCGCATATCCCCACTTCCTCATATTTTGTTCCACTCCTTCTCGGCATCCAAGAGCTTCAGACTGATGGGGTTTAAGTTCTTATTGATGTCCTTTGAATTTATATGCACTCTCTCCTCCTTGGTTAGAAATTGAGGATTCTTTACACAACTTAAAGGAATTGATAGCCTGTTTTGATGTTTCGTAAGATCGGTTGAGAACAGCCTCTTTTGAATGATTAGCATTGGGTTTTTACCATCATTTGTTCGATCCCTACTTCCTAAAGCTTTCGGGCAAGTCAGGTGGTGGATTTGACCTGTGGGCGGCTGGTGGCTTTGGTGGTCTTGGCTTCTTCATTTTTGCATTTTTATTCTTATGCTTCTTCCTTTGGCTCCTCTTCCTCTCATGGCTTCCTACCTCATCTATCTCTTCAATTGCACTGATGCTATTCAAACCTGCACTCAAGTCTCCAGATTCCTCGTCCTGAGCTGCGTGATAAAAACGTCTCCTCGTATTATAAGGTTGAGTAGTACTGATCGGCTCTGGGATGTGAGTGCAGCGCCTCTCTTCAACACCCACTGGGCTCCTTTTTCTCTTATGACTAGCATTGCAATCTCTGCTACTTGAACTAGCATTGCAATCTCTATCACTGCAATTCGAAGATCTCCTTGAACTCCTTGCTCTCCCCGGTGGCCACATGCTGAGTATTTCAGGGCGGTAAACTCTCTCTTCCTCATCTTTTTGGCACCACATTCTGACAAAATTGTCTTCCATTTTAATACCTTGACGCGCAAGTTTGCTGCTACTACTCGATCTTCCAATCCCTTGTTCCTCAGTTTCACATTCAAAATGTTTCATAAACTTCTCAGAGTATAGTGGCCGAACTCTTGATGGTTCTGAGTTTTGGAAAACCTCTTTTTTAATCCTGGTCGTTCTTATTTTCTTCCGTATCTCATCCTCTTCGATTACTACTAAACTTCGAACCTCTTTGATATATTCCGAATAACGAAAACGTCGAGAAGTAGACTTATCTTGAATTTCCTTATCTTTCTTGCCTTGTTTCAATTCTTTTTTATGGTTCACTGCAGCTTCCCATTCTTTCAATTTTGACAAAGCAACCTCACACACCAATGCAAGCATAGACAGAGGATTGTCCGTGTCAATATCTGCATCCTTCCCTACCAAATCCACCAACGTTAAATCCGGCAGTTGCGACAGCCCCATGATCCCAATATGTCTTCTGGACAGAAACTAATCAAACTGGAAATAAAACCTGGTAAATTAAACTGAGAAGTAAAACTACATTTATATACTGAGTAAAGAAAAGTAGAAAATAAAAAAGGTTTAGGTAATAATAACCTGAGGTTTCTAATTTGATAATTATAGTTGCATTTGATGTAGATGATTATTTTATTATTATCTGTTACATTTATTTGAATTTTATTGTTGATAACTCTATTGTTTTAATCATAATCTATTTTTGAGCTTTCAAATATATTTTTGAATTTTTTATTTAATTTTTCACGGTTAGAGAGCATATCAATGTACCTGAATTTTACCCGGAATTGGTTAGTACTTATATAGAGAATGGATGCAATGCAACCATTTCAAAACTGAATAGCTCTATCTCAGTCATCTTCGAGTAAACTGAAACTGAAGCCTGGCTACCTGCAGACACCTGAAGAGAATGTATAAGATGCGTAAGGGTCTGAAGCTCAACACGTCAACTGAAACGTATTTATTTACTAGACAAGGCAACTTTTATTCTGTAAAATTTTAAGATAGGACAATGTGTCTTAGTTCAGACCAATAAACTAGTGTTTTCTGAATGGGAACTGAAAATAAAACTCAGTTGAAGGAGCCTACTTGAAATTGACTGTGGAGTTGCACTTGGTAGGGAAAATGGGGAGCATTTGGAGATCCACTTGTCTACTGCTCAGCTTTAGGAATGTTGAGGTTTTCGAATACTGAACTGTCCACTCCTGCACCCATGGCGTTCAGGCCATTATCAACATAGATGGTTGCACCGGTGATTGCAGAAGCAAGGCGTAATGCCAGGAAGGCAGCTGCGTCTCCCACCTCATCGAATACAATATTTACATATTAGATTTTTTGAATAATAATAATATTTAGATATTAAGAGATGAGTTCAGTCATCAGTGAGACGTCTTCATGAACTTGCCTGCAGTTAATTCTTTCTGAATGGGTGCATTGGTGAATGAATACTCTATTATGTATCGATAAAACCAATAGCCTTTGCAGCTCGGCTCCCTAAAGGACCTGCGCATAAATCTGACTCATGAGAAGCCAAAATATTAATTTTAGAGAAATCAGCCAGCAGAACAACAATTAAGCGAACCTTACCAGCGGATACGTGTTGACACTAATTCCATGTTGTCTTCCTGCTTCAAAAGCAAGCACCTGCACCAAGAATTATATTTAAATAAATAGCAAGTGAATACTCCAAATAGCCACTGAAAATATTTCGTTAGAGGGTAAAAAAAACTAAGGCGGTAACTAACTTGAGTATCACTCTCAAGGGCTGCCTTCGCTAAACTCATACCTCCTACGTATCTGTTTTGAATAAGGTTTCTGTCACTCCAGTAAAAGCATAGAAAATTCCATAAACTGGCGGCAATTTTTCAGAAAGAGTTTGTACCCTGGAATAATCCTCTCGACAGCAATATACGTAAGGGAGATTGTTGAACCACCTACTTTAGGGTATCCGGAGATGCAGAAGTTAAAGACAGATACACTATCATCTCAAGTGATTGGATGAAAAAATTAACAAGTTCAGGTAAAAGGTGCATGCCTCGGTGGCTCGGTTCATGATGGGTGCAAAGTGCTTCAAAAGAGTTGTCAAACACAGCATCCAAAGGATACACTGTTGTAATCTGCATCAACGAGCCATCTGGCAACCTAAAATATGGGCAATGCATTAGCAGAAGCTTCATAATACACTGTTTTATTTTTTTCAATCGAAAAGCCTAAGAATCATACACTCCTGATGCATCGGACTTCCCGCGCCTAAGGCTTGTCTCAAAGATGTTTAGTGCTTAAACATGATAATCCATCACTAAGCCAAGAAAACAGAGTTTATCCTTCCAGAATCCAGACAAACATGTAGATAGGGAAAAAAGCAAACATACAGGCACCCATGTCCCAACAAGAATATCAGCACCAGCTGCCGCAAGAGCTTTTGCTATAGCCCACCCATATCAGCAATTCCTGCTATAAATGCCCGCTTGCCTACAAGGCAATATCAGTCTACAGTTAAAAAACTGAAATCATACTATTTAATGCGAGGAAAAAAACCATTTCAAAGCTCATAATTAATACAACCTCTATCCAAAACTGAAAGTACCAACCTCTCAAAACAATAGCTAAGCTGGACTTGGCATTTCCTTCACTAGATTCAGCCATAGCCTTGGTTACAACTCTTTCATACTTCACAGTAGTTGTACTAAAATTACACCCGAAATTTCTTCCTGATGATAAATGGAAAGAGCTTGCTAGCTTGGATCCTGTAGAGACTTTTGCATCAGCAACTGGCACAGCTTGTTTCACTGTCTTTCTGGATGACACACCATGCGGTCTTGAAGCTGCCATTTGCATGCTAGTAGCCGCAGTTGCTGCCATCTTCAATAATGTTCTGGATTGGAAAAGAGTTGAAATCTTGAAGACAAGTAACAATTCAGACATTGAAACATATTCAATCCGAAATAAATTATAAACACATTACGCTTAAATATTTCAGAATGATAATCCTGACCACAGCTTGAAAGTGATCCTTAAAAAACCTAAACTCATTGAAAAATTCCAGCAAGAATTTGAATATTATTTTAAGCAGAGTCGACGTTGCGAAATCAATATAACAATTTCACAAATTAAATTCAGATCAATGCAGAGAAACAGAGTCAAAACAAAAGACGTACCTTAAAAATAATGCAAGTGTTGGAAATGTCATGTAGCTAAAAAAGGATCGACTGGGCAGAGGAATAAATGTTTAGAAAATCTCGCTGTTGTCGATCATGCGAGAAATACGAAATCGGTCGATGAGATTGATGCTGCAAATGCAACTTCACTGCAGTGCTCACTGCGGAGTAGTTGGCCGGCTTCGGTTTCCACGTCCTTTCACCACCCACGGGTCAGCGTATTTAAGGCCCAGTTTCTTCTTGGGCCTGTAACAGTGGCCCAGTTAGAGTGTATATTAAGGATCAGGTTTCCATACTGCGTAGTGCATACATTTATTTAGAGCGGTTTGAAGCCTAATATTACATAATTTTACTATGAGTAAGGTTTTAAAAAAATGGTTATTGTGAGACGGAAGGATATTATTTCAATCGTTGATTTTTATTAATTCAACTATTGATATTGATAATAGTTATTACCAATCATTCATATATTTTGCAAATTCTACCACTTTCTGGAGTTAAAAATTTATAAAATTTGAAATGTAAGATTAATAAAAATCAACTGTTGAAATGATGCCCTCATATTTTACAAAATTTTGTTGCCTTTCTATATTTGAATTCATTTTACTATTACTCATTTTTAAATTATTGAACTTTTTAATAAAACAACATAGTTTGAAACCAAACGACACATTTATGATCTTAGTAATTCAAATGGATGTCGTTTTGATTTTTGAGTGCAAGGCAACATGAAATCTTATTCCACATTTGATGTTCAAAAAATACTAAAATATACTTTTTTATCTTTAATGTTCAGATAATTTAGTCAGTATGTTTAAAGCATTTTCCTTATTTATTAATGGTTTGAAAGCCACTTTTGGATTTGTAATTATTCAAATTCACTTCTCCATCTTTTGTTTTCACAATTCGAATCCAAATCTATTTTTATTTCCTTTATAGCCTACTTTTTTTATTTCTAGATACTTCTTTATCGTTTTTATTACTTTAAACTATTGAGTTTCGATCAATACTATCAAATCGGACTCAGATCCCATACTGCCTACAATCCAATAAAATCAAAATTTGAATTTTAAAATTCAAAATATAATCGTGAAACGACGTAGTTTTGATTTGAAATAATTCAAAACGACATAATTTTACTATAACTAAATTTCTATGTAGTTATAATATCGATAACTCAAAACTACGTCGTTTAAGTTCTGACCATATAAAACTGTAGGCAATATGAAGTCCCATTCCAATAGAGTCAATGTCTTATTTTCCGAAAGACGAGTTGTCATCTACTCAGTTAAGTTTCAGTTCATCAGTCATCGCCACATCCATTGAACTTGGCCATGTTTAAACTGGAATTCACACGATGGAATAATATTTTAACAGGAAAAAAGATTCTGAATCTCCATATGAATTTATACAATGTCACCATTGATCTCCCAAATCACTCATGAAATTCATAAATGAGCTACACAACCATTACGAAAAATGAGCTGTATCATCATAAGATTATTTCACCTAATCTCTAGTATTTGAAAAAATTATACTAAAATGTTAAAATGATTATACCTAAAAGTAAATCATTAGTTCAGGAACTCGAGATTTGTCACTTTTTACCACATTTGTTCAACATGCATGAATCGTATCATATCATAAATAATAGTAATAAAAAGTTAAACTAAAAAATTAATTTTATACTTTTTCTAGAAATTAAAAGAAACAAAAAACAGAAATTCCAATACATAGACAGCTAATGTCTTGCATGAAGAAGCTTCCAGATAACACCCTATAAATAGCAAAAAATCCCAAACATCTTTCAAATCCCAAAATAAACAAATATAATAAAAATAGTAATATAAAGATAAAAGACAAGATAACAGCCACAACTTATAATTAAAAAAGATATAATTATAGAAAAAAGAAACGTGAGAAGCAAAGTCAAATATCAATTCTCGTACCAATCACTTATCATGCATTATAAATATATAAATAAACACACAAACAGACAAACAACTCTAAACCAAAACGATTCCCAATGCAAACACCAAGTCGGTAGAAGCTGAGATAAACCAGGCGATTAGTTACGCATCAAATCTGACCCTTTCGAATCTCTCAATTGCTATAAAACTCATCAACCCTTTAATCTTCTGGATCCAAATCAACGTCAAA
Organism: Sedum album; assembly: GCA_006409495.1. Lineage (NCBI taxonomy): Eukaryota > Viridiplantae > Streptophyta > Magnoliopsida > Saxifragales > Crassulaceae > Sedum > Sedum album. The sequence goes on along the minus strand of QZGG01000228.1, from coordinate 152,340 downwards.
GCGCTCTGTTTTGTGTTTCGAACATCATCATCAGTGTTTCTGGTTGTTTAAGGTGTGAGAAGCTGGGGTTGTATCAATTCAAAAACGTGTTTTGCTAGACGTAAATGACAAAGAGGTTCATCGGATTATACACAAGTCCGTTGTTGCTCGACACTCGCTCTTCTCCTTCTCCAGAATCGAGGTTTGTACCCAAGCGCATTGCTGTCTTCGTCCCTAAGTTCAGAAAAAGGTGATTCCTTTTGATTCCAATCCATTCCATCCTTTTGGATTCGTGTTCTTCTTGTTTTTGTTTTACTTTTTTATTGATTTATGGGTTTTTTGTGTGCAGATTAAACACGGGTGTGCCAAGATGGAATCTGTTGTTAACAGGAGTAGCGAGATTGCGTTAAAGGTGCCACCTTTATGATCCAAACTTTGTTAAGAAAAGTGTTTGTCTGTCCATCTGTCTCTGATTGTGATTATGACTTTGTTTGATTTTTGAATCTGATTTCAGGATAGTGAAGAGAAAAATAGTAGCGGTCGTGGTTCAATGATCCAGGAGAAGCGTAAAGGTGGATGGAAGTATGCTTTTCTCTTGCTCGGTGAGTGTGTTTGAATTTTTTCATTTATCGATTGATTATAACTTACTAGTGATTTTGATTGATTGTTGGTTCCATTGCAGCAAACCAAGGGCTTGCCACTTTGGCTTTCTTTGGTGTTGGAGTGAACCTGGTGTTATTTTATACTAGAGTTTTAGGTCAGAGTAATGCTGATGCTGCTAACAATGTCAGCAAATGGACTGGAACTGTTTATATGTGCTCGTTGATAGGAGCTTTCTTGAGTGATTCCTACTGGGGTCGCTTCTTGACCTGTGGTGTCTTTCAGCTCATCCTTGTCGTGGTAAGCACATCAAATTATGATGTTTTTGTTTTTTTGTTTATGCTTCCGGTGTAGGAGTAAAACAAATATATAGATTGCTTACAAGTAATGATTGTTTGTATGTGATCTTTGCAGGGTTTGAGCTTGGTGTCACTTTCATCATGGATTTTTCTGATCCATCCTAAGGGATGTGGTGATCTGGACACAGTTTGCACACCATCATCTTCCGTGGGAGTTGCTATGTTCTATCTAGCTATATATCTAGTTGCATTTGGTTATGGTGGTCATCAACCAACTTTGGCCACGCTTGGATCTGACCAGTTTGATGAATCCGATCAAAAATCTAGAGTTTCCAAGGGTCTTTTCTTTGGTTACTTTTACTTTGCTTTGAATGTTGGCTCATTGTTTTCAAACACTATTCTTGTTTACTATGAGGATTCTGGCAAGTGGGTGTTAGGGTTTATTGTCTCGACCGGAGCTGCCATAGTTGGTTTGGTTTCTTACTTGATGGGCGCCCGTGGATATCGACGTGTGAAGCCTTGTGGCAATCCTATTCCAAGGGTTGCACAGGTGTTTGTGGCTTCATTTCGTAAGTGGCATTTAAAGCCTGCTGTAGGTGAGAATTTGTATGAGGTTAAAGGAACTGAGTCTGCCATCAAAGGTGCTCGAAAGATTCTTCACAGTGATGAGTTCAGGTACGTGTCTATTACTGAATCCTGAGATATAACCTGCTTTGAGTTTTCTGGCCTAAGTTATGCTAACATGATGTTTTTTGGACAATGATCAGGTTTTTGGACAAAGCAGCCACAATGACTGAGGAAGAAGCATGTGGACAGAAGAATCGATGGAGGCTTTGCACCGTGACACAAGTAGAAGAAGCAAAATGCGTGCTCAAACTGATGCCCGTGTGGCTCTGCACCATTATCTACTCGGTTGTCTTTACACAAATGGCTTCCTTATTCGTCGAGCAAGGCGCTGTTATGAATTCATGGGTGAACGACTTTCACATCCCCGCAGCCAGCATATCAGTCTTCGACATATTCAGCGTCCTAATCTGCACTTTGCTCTACTCCAAGTTCCTTGTACCCCTTGCAGGACGTCTAACAGGTAACCCAAAAGGCATCTCAGAGCTGCAGAGAATGGGCGTTGGCCTAATCATCGGAATGCTAGCAATGGTAGCAGCCGGATTGACAGAAATCTTCCGTCTGCGATCAGTCGTCCCTCATGAAAAAATAAGCACAATGAGCATCTTCTGGCAGGTCCCTCAATACGTCCTTGTCGGAGCTTCAGAAGTATTTATGTACGTGGGACAATTGGAATTCTTCAATGGAGAGGCACCCGATGGGATCAAGAGCTTCGGAAGCTCACTATGCATGGCATCGATTTCACTAGGGAACTTTGTGAGCAGTTTGTTGGTTATGATGGTGATGGAGATCACTGCTAAAGGGAGTGAACCTGGATGGATTCCTGAGAATCTAAATGAAGGTCATATGGACAGGTTTTACTTTCTGATTGCAATCTTGACAGCCATTGACTTTGTGCTTTATCTGTTCTGTGCAAAATGGTACAAGAGGATTATTGTTGAGAGTGAAGATGAAGGATCAGCTGCTCCAATGAAGGTCTTGAAAAATGATGATGCAGAGACTCGCTTTGATTCTGTTTAAGGGTCTCTGAACTCTTGTTTTGGTTTTAATAATTAGACCTTTGTCTATTTGGTTTGTTTTCAATAAGGATAATCTATGCATCGAATAAACCAGCAGTTGGAAAAAATTGACTCCATGTGATTACAAGTTTTACAATCTTTATAAGCCATTAAAATCAAGGATAGTAATTATTGAAGAGTGAGATCCGGTGGGTGCAGCCTTCTGCGATTTGCAGCCAAAATACAAAATGATATAGTTTTGAATTGATGATAATCAAAACTACGTAGTTTTAATTTATGAATAAGCAAAACTACATCGTTTTATTAAAATGTTTAGTATTCTAATTTTTAGGGTATAGTAAAACGATGTAGTTTTACTTAAAACAAAATTAATACTACGTCGTTTCGATTCGCTGCAAATGGCTGTGCGCAGCACCAGATCCGAATCCAATTTTTTTTAGAAGGAATTACAGGAATTTCACTCGTACCTCATGACTCGAACCCAAAACCTATTGGCCCAGGTAGTGGGTGACTCGAATCCAATAATTAAACCAAAATTAAAATTGAAAATCGGATTAAAATCATTTCTAGAAAAACGTGGTTTTAAATGCGTATTACCCGCATATCACACAATGTACACTCAATTTTTGTTTTGTATACGCGTTAGTATCTATTTTATATATAAAAAAGAATGTTGATACTCATGGATCCATGAAGTGAAACCATATTTTCTATCTCGAGTACACATCTAATATTTTTATTAATTACTAAATATGCTACTCATCAAAATATTCCGTACTATATAAATTTGAGCAAACAAAGCAAATAAGCACTTGGAAAAGGGTTGTATATTGGGCTACTCAGGAGAGATTAAAGAATATCGTATGTGGGTTAACCAAGATCAGGTCATTCAAAATATAGATCCATAGACATCTTCAGAGTATTGATGTAGCGGACGCGAAGAGGGATCTTCACCTAAAAGGATTTTGACCACATATTCTAGTGAGTTGTAGTGTATATCGCAAGAAGGATTATTGTGTACGTTGTACTAACTCTAATAGTGATTATATTTTTCTTAAGTTTGGGAGAACTTACCACCTTAGGGACGATTAATTCTTGAAGTGAGTTAACAAAGTTCATGCGTCATTTATTTATCGTAATATGTTAAAGAGGAGCGTTCAATTACATATACACTCTTAATTTACATTGGTAAGAGCACATCTTAACTGTCTATCTTATCCACTACTTTATCAATTTGGTGTCACGTGGCAACCACTAACCCGCTTGCATTTAGAGTTATTCACTAACCAAAAAATAGACACATGTCACTCAATTGATGAACTAGTGAATGAGAAGGACTATTGAGATATGACCTTACGAATGTAAATTAAGGATAAAGATATAATTGAGCGCTACTCATATATTAAGAATAAACATTAAGCTACAACAGACTACACCATGTAATTTGGGTTTAATATCAACATAGCTTTCATTATAAATTTTGGGTTTAAATTGAATTTTGATCATGTCTGGAATTTGCACAAATCATGTGCTAGTTGTATCTAACATTTTTTTAATCACCAACTGAAATGAATATTATTCATTAGTTTATTATTAATCAACAATCGACATCATTTTTCACGATTTTAAAAAATGAATATCGACTCTTCATCTTTTCCACACTTTAGTATCTTCTTTTCTCCCAATCTTTTTATTCTTGAAAAATCCCCCTTTCTGAACTTTAAGGTAGAGAGGCTCTTCCAAAAATTAAACTATTTGCACAATACGTTGTATGTTATTTAAGATTTCATGATAATTATGAGAACATTTTTGCGTGCGAAAATAACTCTTCCTTGAGGATTCCAGTATGTTTTATCCCCTTTATTTTTAATAATTGGTAGATTCGAGATAATCTTAAGTTATGAAACAACAAAAGGTTATAAAACAACAAAAGGTTATGAAACAACAAATAAGTTATGAACACATAATGGGCAGGGGTGTCTTCTCTTTGTACTCTTTAGTTTCCATTTCTATTTCTTTTTGTTTCGATCAACGCTCCGGGTGGAGGTGAGGTTCATCTCCTTCATGGAATGATGAATCCCTCTACCTCTACCCCAAGGAGTCTTTTACTTGGTTGAGCCACCACTTCCTCCTCCCATCATCAATCACCGTCGCCATCACTTTAATCATCCGATCAGGTTGCATGCATGTGACCGTTTGTCATCACCGTCGCCGCCTCCTACCTCCATGGTCACATGCATGTGATGGATCGATCTTTATTCGGATTATCTTCCTAGATGTATGTCATGTATATAAATAATGGAAACTGTAATAGTTTTGTTTCGATCTATGGTCATTATGTATGTTTGTTATGCCGTTTAGGCTTCGTCACAGCAAGTTTTTACTGTGTAATAAGGTTTGGTTAGCCAAACTCGTTATCACATGTCCGGGTGCTGGACTAGTGGGAGTCGATGGTGAAGGTGTCGTCAGTGACCTGCTCGATCAACTGTATTCATAGATGAATCAGTGTTGTTGTTGTCTCAGATTTGTATCATCGTTTGTATTTCATTTTGTACTCATGATCGGATGTATTCATGATCAGATGTACTCAATGATTAAATGAAATATACCCACTTTAATCCAAAAAAACACATAATGAACGAATAATGACCCTAACTGAAAACACATTTCTAAAGTGATGACATATAAGTTTGGATGACATTCTTAATGCCTTTCAACCATATTCCAAAATAGGCTAATGTGACAATAATTTCTTTGAAAACTTAGCTAGGAAGGATGAAAATAAATGGTAAACATCTCTATCATTGTTTACAAATTTCATACAAAACAAACAAAGGGGAAATGTGGACTTTGTTAAAAGTTATTTGCAATTTTTATTTAAATCTCATTCGTTAGACTACTCACTTCATTATTATTATTATATGAAGCAAAATATTAACTAAAAATATCAGATACAAACTACATAGTTTTGCAATACTAACAAACAAATTGCATAAAATGTAATTTAATATAAATGATAAAAACAAGCTGATTTGATTCAAAATCTAAAACATGCGTTTAAAAATAATTCCAAAACAACACCTACTGGGCTGCGAACAACGTGATCATCGAAGCGGTCGTGTAACTGGTTTTTCGGGAAACAAAAACAAGACCGTTTCGCTTTCGCTTAAATTCAAATTCAACTGGGCCAACACGGCCCAACATTCCGCTAAAAGACCAATTTACCCTCACAACTCATTCTATATTCAAACAACACAAAACCACCTAAGGTCTTTTCCGTAATTTCAACAATCTCATTGACCACTTTCGTACATGGCCCACTACTACCTGCGACAGTGTGACATGGCTTCCCAAGAAGTAAATGCTTTTACCATTTATCGATTTATATTCGCAGCATGCGTAGTGGCGTTCCTCTCTATACAAAATAAGCAGCTTATAGCTTCAACTTGCAGCAGAGTGTCTCGTAGAGGCGCGTCGTTGTTACGCTAGGGTTTCGGTTTCGCCTTCTCAACGTCGGATTTCTGAGCCGTTTCTACAAGTTTCCGGTTCGCATTTCTTGAGTTATTCATCGAGTTCACGACTGTTTTTGTTCGAATTTGACGACGTCCGTTTTACCCATTTTGACTGTTTTTGAGTTGTTTTTTTACTTCATTTGGTTAGGATTCATTTTTTGATTTGATTTTGTTGTGTTGATTTGGTTTTGGTGTGATGATGTGCAGGAGAGGAGTAGCTGTGGTGGTTTTGATTAAGGAGTGGGAGTATGTCAACATCAAGAGTGGTGCCTGAGGAGACGCAGTCTAATCCGCAGCCTCAGAGGCGGATAACAAGGACTCAGACGGCTGGGAATTTGGGAGAGTCTGTATTTGATAGTGAGGTGGTGCCTTCTTCACTTGTTGAGATTGCGCCGATTCTGAGAGTGGCTAATGAAGTGGAGTCTAGCAACCCCAGGGTTGCTTATCTATGTATGTTGAATCTTTTTATGCTTTGTTTTTGGGTTATTTCCACTGATGTTTGGTAATTAGATGAATGGTGACTTGAGTGTTTAAATGCAGGTCGGTTTTATGCGTTTGAAAAAGCTCATACGTTGGATCCAAACTCTAGCGGGCGTGGTGTGCGCCAGTTCAAAACAGCCCTTCTTCAACGACTAGAAAGAGTGAGTATCGTACTGTAGGGCTTAGGTAGACTCAAGTTATTTTTATTCATAGAGGGACATTATGCAGTACAAAGCACTCTTCAAAAAGTGTATAGTCTCTTCTGCTATTAAGGGGAGCAAAATGAGTTTCGCATGTAGCCTGTAGGGACAGATCAAATACATAACTAAGTTTACTGATGTTGTCACCGCTCACCAGTCTTTAAGTGACATACTGTTAGCCTTTTATTTGGTGATATAATCATAAGTAAAATATAGGAGCTAGGTGCTTTAGTCAACGATTGAACGAGATTAAGATCATGTTCTGTATAGCTTTTTGTATATTTATTCTACATGCAGCTTTAATACTCTACGGTGTTTCCTGATTGAATTTCTAGGAAAATGATCCGACATTGATTGGGAGAGTTATGAAGAGCGATGCACGTGAAATGCAAAACTTTTACCACCACTATTATAAGAAATATATTCAGGCCTTGCAAAGAACAGCAGATAAAGCTGATCGGTGATGATCCTGAGATTTTTAAGTGGTTTCTTGCTTTCAAAGTTTTAAGTTTCTGTAACACAACTAACATTACTGTTACTTTATCAGAGCACAACTTACAAAAGCATATCAGACGGCCAATGTTCTGTTTGAGGTTTTGAGGGCTGTCAATTTGACTCAGCGTACGGAAGTTGATCGTGAGGTAAATTCTTGCAGTTTTCACTTGATTCAGCTTTTGATACCTTCCCTTTCACAGAAGTGTCCAAACACATGACTGATTGAAATTAAGTTTGCATTTGTTTATGACAACTTACCCAAAATTTCTGCTCAGATATTGGCAGCCCATGACCAAGTTACAGAGAAAACTAAGATCTATGTCCCTTATAACATTCTACCTCTTGATGCTGATAGCGGCAGCCAGATAATTATGCAGTTTTCTGAGGTAGTGAAAACCTATTTTGTTAAACATTTCCTCGTCCTTTCTAGTTGGTTAATTGTGTGGTGTTGCATTTGCAGATTCAAGCTGCTGTGCTTGCTCTACGAAACACTAGGGGACTTCCGAGGCCAAAAGAGCATGTCAAAAGAAAAGATGAAGATATTCTAGACTGGCTTCAAGATATGTTTGGGTTTCAGGTGACTGTGCTTCTCTTTATTACTGTTTAAGTGCATCGTCTGGATTTTAGAAGTCAGTTCATTTACTTTAATTTGGACATCGATGGCGAACTTGCAGAAAGATAATGTGGCTAATCAACGGGAGCATCTAATCTTGTTACTTGCAAACGTGCACATACGCCAGAATCCTAACCCTGATCAACATGCCAAGGTATGTATTTTGGACTTGCCGATATCATTTTTAAGGCATCCTCACTTTGGATTATGATATGTATCACTCTTTCATCACACTACATCTCTGAAATGGTGTCATTCAATGATCCCTCATACGTATCATTACCGTGTTGCACACAATTGGTTTGTGAGAACTAACAAGTGCATTCACATGTTTGTCATGCATTACATACAGTTGGATGAACGAGCAATCACAGAAGTGATGAAAAAACTATTCAAGGGTTACAAAAAATGGTGCAAATATTTGGATCGCACAAGTAGTCTTTGGTGAGGATTCTAATGTTATGGGTTCAAGCTTAATTTGTACTGAGCATGTCAATATATCTTATATAATATCTGTGTTTTGATTCATCTATAACTTTGAAAAATTTGAAAACATTGTTAAATAAGTTCATATTATTTTTATGTTGTTGGTGTGTTTCACTGTAGGCTACCGACCATTCAACAGGAGGTTCAACAACGCAAGCTCTTGTATATCGGATTGTATCTTCTCATATGGGGGGAGGCTGCAAACTTGAGATTCATGCCGAGTGTATCTGCTACATTTACCATCATGTATGCTCAGCATTTATTTCTATATGACTTCATCATCAACACTAGCTCGTCTAAGTTTATAATTTATTATGGGATAAAGTTTTATATTGTGCATAGTAGCTTGCTAAGCATGTTATCTCAATTTTATGGTATTTGAGCTTATTGTCCAAGGCATATAATTTTACACATCCCAAACCACATGGCTGCTTCATTATATGTGCTGATAATCTTTGCATAGTTATTGCTGATTGTTTTCAGCTGTAAATTGGACAAAACTTTGGTGGACCGGGTTCCATTTATTAAGTTTTTGCAATTTGCATTACCGTCAAAGTTGAATATTCCATAAGATAGACCCTCTATGGTTTCCTGTAGTTATATTATTGATATTTATAACTTCTGTGGAGATTTTTGCATATGAAACTCATGACTTGATGTTTTATTTCATGTACCCAAGCTATATGCCTATCTGCGACATGTTTTGCTTATTGTTGAATTTGATCTGTTTATGATGGTAGATGGCATTTGAGTTGTATGGAATGCTTGCGGGGAGTGTTAGCCCTACGACAGGTGAGAATGTAAAGCCTGCTTATGGAGGTGATGAAGAGGCATTCTTGAGGAAAGTTGTTACACCAATATACAATGTCATTGCCAAGGTAAGCACTTATCTGCTTTTTCTGTTTTCATCTTTCCCTAAACTCACTTTAACGGTAAGCCAAGTCCTTGCGGTTTTCAGCTTAGTTCTGTTATATACAATCTATTTTCATCTGCATTTTTTCTTTTAGGAAGCGGAAAGAGGCAAAAGCGGAATATCTAACCATTCTCAATGGAGAAATTATGATGATTTAAATGAGTATTTCTGGTATGTGGTTTAACGGCGATTTATTCACTTTACTTTGACACTTCCGATATCTGATACTAACTGTTCTGACATTTGGTGTATTCTAGGTCTACAGACTGTTTTAGACTAGGTTGGCCCATGCGTGCTGATGCTGATTTCTTCATGGTGCCTAATTCACAAAACCAAAGTGACAAAAATGAGGTATTGAATGTGAATGACTCTCTTCTCTATTTGAGTTCCAAAATGAACTTTGTTTACAGTTTATATGTCGCTTGCCATTCAGCTTTCTTGATTTGGTTTGATTAAGTATAACTTGGGCAGTGCGTCGCTACTGCCATCTTCCTTAATTTTGTTTTAACAATAATGGTATGGCAGTTTGGTATCTCATAACATATCTTATATAGTGGAATTCTGGGATGCATGGGATTTTTAATTTTGCTCTCTGTTATGTTGTGATTGTCTTTCAAACAAATTTCATATCACTTATCAACTACATGTGTTTGCGCTTCACCTTTACTTGTTGTGTCTTGCTGTGACGTTTGCAATTTTTTTTAAATTCAGATTGTGTCAGTATCGTGAATTGTGATCTCATATGAAATTCAAAATTATTATTATATAGGATAGTAAACAAGATAAAGGACAACGCTGGCTGGGGAAAGTCAATTTTGTCGAGATACGGTCATTCTGGCATATCTACCGAAGCTTCGACAGAATGTGGAGCTTTTACATTCTCTGCTTGCAGGTTTATTCAATTTGTGCAGCGTCTGTTTACTAATTATTTATCCAGATCAGACCAGATTTATAATTAATATTTTTGTCAGGCTTTGATAATAGCTGCATGGAATAATCCACATCCAAAAAAACTTAGTTATGTCTTCACTGCTGATGTTTTCAAGAAAGTTATGAGTGTATTCGTAACTGCTTCTATTCTAAAGCTTGGACAAGGTCTGTATTTCCCCTTGTTGGAATGTTTGATGCACACTGGCCATATGTTTGACTGTTTACGTTTAAGACGAATCTAAACTGAAACTCATATACCGTTTGTAGCCGTTCTTGACGTGGTTCTTAGCTGGAAAGCAAAATCTAGTATGCCGTTCCATGTCAAACTTAGATATATTCTGAAGGTTGTGTCTGCTGCTGCTTGGGGAGTAATATTACCAGTCACTTATGCCTATTATTGGAAGAGTCCTCCTGAATTTGCTCAAACTATCAAAGGCTGGTTCGGAAATAAGTCACATACACCATGCGCGTTCATTATGGCTGTTGTAATCTACATGTCACCAAACTTGCTTGCTTCTCTATTATTTCTATTTCCCTTCATTCGTCGGTTTCTTGAAAGGTCTAACTACCGAGTCATAATGCTGATGATGTGGTGGTCTCAGGTATTAAAGTCTGCTGTGTTTCTTCCTCTCTTTGTGCACATACACTCTTTACACGAGTTTTTTCACGTATATTGTACATTTGTAGCCACGGCTGTATGTTGGAAGAGGGATGCATGAAAGCACATTTTCTCTAGTGAAGTAAGTCCTTCGATTTTTATTGAAAGTAGAAGTTACCAAGTTACACATCTAGATGTTAGTCATAACAGCTTGTTCCCTCAAACTCAGGTACACAATGTTTTGGGTTCTTCTTATTACCACAAAGCTTGCATTCAGTTATTATGTTGAGGTATACCATTCTGCTGAACTGATTATTTATTTAGTTCATATGAGCTTGAGCTGTCCAGATAAGTTAACACCAATGGAGGAAGGATGTGATATCGTGTGGAGCCGTTCTGTGCACTAATTTATGATGAAGACTTTGCTTGTAGTTTAAATGTGTTCAATAAAGTGATCGGTAACTTGGGAAATAATTTTTATTTTACATCCTTGTACTACTGATCAGTCTTTGTCTGCATCAGATATTGCCATTAGTGGGACCAACAAAAGAGGTTATGAAGATCCATGTCACTGTCTTTAAGTGGCATGAGTTTTTCCCTCAAGGTATCCTGAGTTTGGAGTCTGAGGTGGTTGACTTTTTCGCTTTATAATTCATTATCACGTATCATTATTATGATTATCAATATTGCCTGTTAAGAGTCTATATATACTGGTTGACATTATTGAGATTCTTACTGCCCCCACATATATACTAACTTAATGCTGTTCAATGTGTTTCTTGCAGCAAAGAACAACATAGGAGTCGTTATCGCATTATGGGCTCCGATTATTCTCGTATGAGTCTTTCTCTGGAGTGGGCTGTGAAATTTATATTCATATGCCAAAATATTGCATGACATATCTTGTTATGATGTTGCAGGTGTATTTTATGGATACCCAGATATGGTATGCCATATTCTCTACTATCGTAGGTGGTTTTTATGGAGCACTAAGTCGTCTTGGAGAGGTTAGTCGATAAGTGCTATGTTACTTATGTCGCTTTCACATTATGAATGGTAATATGGCAACTTGATGCGTAGCTGGTTAATGAATGGAGTATATAGCTCATGCCTGATTTCTTCTTATCAATGTCAAAACCAATACCCCAACAACCAAGTAGAGCATATTTTCATTCAAGTTTCTTCGTATGAGTTTATAATTTTTGTCAATGAACATTAGATAATGATTTGCATTGTCAAACTCAGAGGCTCTATGAAATCAGACACAGTAGGTCATTGACATGTTGCCTCGATACTAATAACATTTTCTCCGTTACTGTGACTCGAGATTATAGTGAACTATGTTTGCCTTTTGAGCTCTTTATTTTGTTATATGCTATTCATGCTTATGTGCAGTAATTAGACTAGAAATCCTGAGCTGACTCATGGTTGTTTGACCCGTCACTTTATTGTTGTAATCTTATTGGGTAGATGTAATGTGATTCGTCAGTTCCAAATCAAAATCTGACTGCTTAACTATGCCACAAAAGAATTTTCGCAACATATTCAACATTTTTGTTTTGCAGCCGCGAGCCAGTAGTCATCTTATTCTTTTATATCAATTCCTTTGGCTTCAGAATCTAATAATCTTTACTATATTGTCAGATTCGAACATTAGAGATGCTGAGATCCAGATTCAGTCTTTGCCTGCTGCATTCAATAAAAAATTAATTCCAGATGAGCATGGAAAAGTTGCTAAGGGAGGACTGAAAGCTGTTCTCTTTAAAAAAATCGATGGGGTCAGAATTATCCATTTTGTTTGCTTCTGTTTACTTATGTATAAATGTGAACTGTGACTCAGAAGTACAATTTGATATCTCAAGATTATTGTGGTTGATTTGCTTGTTACTGTAGACTTCATCAAGCCATGAGAAAGAGGCTGCACGATTTGCTCAGTTGTGGAACAATATAGTCAGCAGTTTTAGGGAGGAGGATCTCATAAATGACAGGTTTTTCCTTTATTTGAGCTGCATGTTTAACAGTCAAGTGACATAATTCATCTGCTTTGTTTCATCTAATAATGATTTTTGTCACTTAGAGAAATGGATTTGCTGCTTGTTCCATACTGGGCAGATCCGGACCTGGGTCTCATACAGTGGCCTCCATTTTTGCTTGCTAATAAGGTTCCAGTGACATGTAGACTTGGTAGAATCAATATGAGTATAACATTTGAAGTCTTTTTACTAACATATCAGAATATTTTATGAAGATCCCGATTGCATTAGATATGGCCAAAGCCAGCTACGGTAAAGATTCTGAGCTTATGAAAAGAATTGTGAACGATACGTACATGTCCTGTGCTGTTCGCGAATCATATGCTTCTTTCAAGAGTATCATCAGGTTTTTGGTTGAAGGTCAACGTGAAAAACGGTATGTGATAGTCAATTTTCTACCAATTTCCTAGCATTTGAAATAAGAGATCAAGGAGATATAGTATCATGATTCTGGGTAATGTTAATTTTGGGATTGCAGTTAGTCTGAGCTGTTACTTAATAACTTGCACTTTATGGTCTTTACAGGGTCGTCAATTTGATATTTGATGAAGTGGATGGCCATGTAAAACAAGGAACTCTGACAAGGGAACTCAGATTGAGTGCTTTGCCTAACATATATGATCAGTTCGTCAAGCTAATCGAATGTTTGGTTGGATATAATCTTTCTTGTTAGTAACAGTTATGTTGGTCAGTTGTTTATGCTATGAGATAAGATCACTTATTGTATTTTCAGTTGGAAAATAAAAAAGAAGACAGAGATCAAGTTGTGATTCTTTTTCAAGACATGTTGGAGGTATTTACCAGAGACATAATGATGGAGGACAGCATATCGAGGTGAGTTGTTGCCATTAAAATTTACTACTTTATGGATGTCATATACTCTTTTGTTTTAATTTTTGTTTTGTGTGATTTAAGTTTGGTGGACTCTATTCATGACGGTCCTGGGTTTGATGGTATTACTCGTCTTGATCAACAATATCAATTGTTTGCTTCATCGGGAGCTATTAAGTTTCCAATTGAAAGAATGACTGAAGCATGGAAAGAAAAGGTCTTTTTTCTTTCTCTTGCTGGCTAAAATTAAATGTTGTGTGCTGAACATGATAATTTCTCACTTCAACATACTCATATGTATGCAGATAAAACGTCTTTATTTACTGCTAACTGTGAAAGAATCAGCCGTGGATGTTCCATCGAACTTGGAAGCCAGAAGGCGCATTTCTTTCTTTTCGAACTCATTATTTATGAATATGCCTCAAGCACCTAAAGTTCGCAATATGCTGTCTTTCTCGTAAGTCACTTGCTTTCCAAATCGATTTGGGTCTGACAGTGGTAACATGCCTTTACGAAGTCTTTAAGATGTAATTGTAGTTTTACAGTGGTCTATGTTAACTATCATTAAAGTGTTTTTACAACGTTCACAGTGAAGCTGGTAGTTCATTCTAGACAAATTTATTTCCGACCATAACCGTGACCATTGCAGCACTTCCACATCCCATTAATTCCATATATTTTCAGTGATGAAAGCTATATTTTACACCTTGTTCTCTTTCACCAAATGATGTTTACCTTTTGCAGTGTGTTAACTCCATATTACACAGAGGAGGTTCTGTTTTCATCAAGGGAGTTGGAAGTACCAAATGAGGATGGTGTCTCCATCCTCTTCTATCTGCAAAAAATCTTTCCTGGTTAGTTCACTTTGCCGGGTGTATATTTAACCGTTCTCTATACATCATCATAGGTTTCATTGTGTGATATACGCAATTATAATGCACCTCTCTATTATTGGTGATGTGCAGATGAGTGGAAGAATTTTCTTGAGAGAGTTAAATGCAATCATGAGTACGAGCTGAAAGGGTTCAGTGAATTGGAACAGGAGCTTCGCCTTTGGGCGTCTTACAGAGGCCAGACTCTTACAAAAACTGGTAATGTAGCAAGTAATGTGCATGAGTTGATATTCACGATATATGTTTGGTTAATATGTGCACATGGCTATAGTTAGAGGTATGATGTACTACCGGAAAGCATTGGAACTTCAGGCATTCCTTGACATGGCCAAAGATGAAGGTCGGCTGTCTTTTCTTTTGATATATCCAAAATATTTATTTTACTAAATAAAACAATAATTCACTGGTAAATAGTTGGGGTTAATAACCATCTTGTCCAGTTCATTGACTCATTCATCCCTGATCCCATTACTTTAGCAGATTTAATGCAAGGCTACAAAGCAATGGAGTTGGATACTGGAAGTTGCTCCAACGAAGAAAGGTCACTGTGGGGACAATGTCAAGCTTTAGCAGATATGAAGTTTTCGTATGTGGTGTCTTGTCAGCAATATGGTATTCATAAAAGATCTGGTGATGCTCGAGCATCAGATATTTTGAGACTCATGACTACGTAAGTTTCACTTTATTTGCAAATGCTAGAACTGTGAACAGTATGAATAGCCATGCCAACAACTTAAATTTACTATGTGCATTACAGATATCCATCTCTTCGAGTTGCATACATAGATGAAGTTGAGCAACCTAGCAAGGTTAAATCCAAAAAGATAGATAAAATATATTATTCTACACTGGTGAAAGCTGCCTTGCCAAGATCTGTCGATTCTTCAGAGCCAGTCCAAAATTTGGATCAGGTAATAACCTTATTTTGCTCTTTAGGCATCCCAAATGTAACTCAGGAGTACATTAAGTAAGGTATCAATATTCGATAATTCTCACATTGGTTAATGCTTGAAGCCTGACCCTTGAGTCACAGTTGAATGTCATATATCCGTGTCTACTCTCATACTGGCTAAGTGAATATTTGGAATTTCAAACGAAGTTCACTAAGATTTTTTTGTTGCTAAACTAATACATCATTTTTAATTGCTTCATCTACGTGTCAATGTGATTCCTGACGACAGCTGTTACATGGATCTTGAATACCTTTTTCAGGTAATATATCGCATTAAACTTCGGGACCTGCTATACTGGGAGAAGGGAAGCCAGAAAATCAAAACCATGCCATTATATTCACGCGGGGAGAGGGTTTGCAAGCTATTGATATGAATCAGGTGAAAGTTCTCCCTTAGATTCTCATTAGACCATGTTCCCTTGGCTTATTTTTGTTTGTGTTAATGGTCCAATAGGATAATTACATGGAAGAAGCGTTTAAGATGAGAAACTTGCTTCAAGAATTTTTGACAAAGGAAGATGGTGTGCGGCACCCAACTATTCTTGGACTGAGGGAGCATATTTTTACAGGAAGGTAGTATCGCTGCTAAGAATTTAAAGTGGCTCTCTTATCATTGCTCACTAGTTTTGATTTTTGTGCAGTGTTTCATCTCTTGCTTGGTTCATGTCGAATCAAGAGACCAGTTTTGTGACTATTGGTCAGAGAGTGTTGGCTAATCCGTTGAAGTAAGATATTAAGTTTCATGCAAGTAAAGATGCATAACCTATAGATGTAGAATTTCATTTGTGAAATGTGTTATCATGACTTCGATAATAAAATTTAATTCTGCCTTCTATTTTCAGGGTTCGGTTCCATTATGGTCACCCAGATGTATTTGATAGGTTGTTTCACATCTCTCGAGGTGGAGTCAGTAAGGCTTCTAAGGTTATCAATTTGAGTGAGGATATTTTTGGTGGTACGTTTATAGAAAGTTACCTCCATTTCAAATTTTGTTTACAGTTTGCTTTGTAAATCAACTTATATTGTAATACAGGATTTAACTCTACTCTACGAGAAGGCAATGTTACTCATCACGAATACATACAAGTTGGGAAGGGCAGAGATGTCGGCCTTAATCAGATATCTATGTTTGAGGCTAAAATAGCCAACGGCAATGGGGAGCAGACATTGAGTCGAGACATATATCGTCTTGGTCATCGCTTTGACTTTTTCCGAATGATGTCATGTTACTTCACCACCGTTGGTTTCTACTTTAGCACCTTAGTAAGTTTTGTTATTATAAGTAACTTTTAATAATTAAAGTTTGGTTGAAAATAATTCTTACTTTTACTTTCTTCTTATTAAACAGATAACAGTCTTGATTGTGTATGTATTCCTTTACGGTCGTTTGTATCTAGTTCTCAGTGGGTTTGAAGAGGCATTAAGTCAGCAACAAGCTTTTAAAAACAACAAGGCTCTTGAACTGGCTCTTGCTTCTCAATCATTTGTTCAGATTGGATTTTTGATGGCCTTACCTATGCTGATGGAAATTGGTTTGGAAAGAGGATTTCGCACTGCACTGAGTGACTTTATTCTGATGCAGTTGCAACTAGCCCCAGTGTTTTTCACATTTTCACTTGGCACGAAGACTCATTACTATGGCAGGACACTCCTGCATGGAGGTGCAAAGTACAGACCTACAGGTCGTGGATTTGTGGTGTTTCATGCAAAATTTGCTGAAAATTATAGACTGTATTCTCGCAGTCACTTCAACAAGGGTTTGGAATTAATGATTTTGCTTCTTGTGTATCAAATTTATGGAACAACCTCAAGAAGCACGGTTGCTTATATTCTGGTAACAGTTTCGATGTGGTTCCTAGTGGGCACATGGCTATTTGCTCCTTTCATGTTCAATCCTTCGGGTTTTGAGTGGCAGAAAATTGTTGATGACTGGAATGATTGGAATAAGTGGATAAGTAACCGAGGAGGTATTGGTGTAACCTCAGAAAAGAGTTGGGAATCATGGTGGGAAGAAGAGCAAGAGCATCTCCAGCATTCTGGAAAGCGTGGAATCATTATAGAATCTATATTAGCATTTCGATTTTTCATTTATCAGTATGGACTTGTGTATCGTTTACATATGGCACAGAACTCCACCGGTGTCCAGGTAATATTTCCAAAGACCGCAAAACTGCCCTTTGATTGATAGGACTACTTAAGTCAGTATCTGGCGAATTATATACCAAAATACTTATTGATCTTTATGCAGGTTTACGGTATATCATGGGGTGTGATTATTGCAGTATTGTCAGCGATCAAGGTACAATATATTTCCAGTATTTGATTCAGTTTGTCAATGGCAAGCATTAGATGCAGACTTTATATAAAATAAAATCTAAATACGGCTTTATTTGACCTGTGATAGCTGTAATCATTTTGCAGGTTCTCACCATTGGAAAGACAAAGTACAGTGCTAACCATCAGCTCTTGTTTCGTATAATCAAGGTCATTGCCTTTGCAATATCAGTGACAATCTTGGGAGTGTTGATAAAGTTTGCTCATCTCAGCCCGAAAGATATCATAATCTGCATTCTTGCATTCATGCCAACAGGGTGGGGGCTTCTTCTTGTAAGTGACTTTCATCTGCATTTTACATCTCCATCATTTTCAAATTTTGTCATTGGAAAGAAGATATGCTTCATTATGGCCATTAACATGAAATTTATACTTTACAGATTGCTCAAGCCTTTCGCCCCCTTGTAGTCAGAGCTGGAATCTGGCAATCTGTAAAGACATTAGCAAAAGGCTACGAGATTGTAATGGGTTTGTTTTTGTTCACACCAGTGGCGTTCCTAGCCTGGTTCCCATTTGTTTCTGAATTCCAAACTCGGATGCTATTCAATCAAGCTTTCAGTAGAGGGCTGCAGATCTCTCGCATTCTTGGTGGTCACAGAAAGGACCGGTATTCTCGTGACACAGAATAATTCTACTCATCGTCATCCAAACAAGTTACCAGTCCCTTGGCTTTTTCCTCCTAGAATAACCCCTATAAATAAACCCATCAGACCTTATGTATTAGATGTAGCTTGTGTTCAAGTAGCAGCAAAGTTGTAACACTAAAATACAAAACAGGCAAACTAAGCATTGCTTAAATCTAGGGATAGGGTTTTGAATTCTAGTTTTAATCTGGATTTTCCATCTGTGGTTTGATTAGTTAAGGCTGCAGATTTGTATTATTTTGTTGTCGTTTGAGGATGATCGAGCAAGCAGTTAAAGAATCACACTAGATGATGAACCAGTAATTATACTGCATATAAAAAATCTATGGCATATTTACGAGTGAAATGTTATATAAAACTTTGTATTTGTTGATTGTATTTCATCAATGGATGCTATATCTTTGTCATTGCATTGTCATGTGCACGTTAATGGTACATCGATAAAATTGACAAGTTAGTTCCACTCTAAATATTTAACATATTTATACGTGCAAACAAGCTCCATAAATAAAACAATTTACTAACGGGAAACTATTTTACTTACAGAATTAATTACGTAACAAACGAATAAAGAAATAAACTACATGCAAACATTCATGTTGCAGAAAGATACGATTGCTGAAGCATCTTACGGAAGGAATAGTATTAGACTAAATTAAATTTGAATTTAATTGAATATTGGTTTTTCAAATGAATAATTATGAAAAAAGTTATATATTGAAATGATTGATTGTTTTATATTCTGTTATATCCTCCTCCTCAAGAGTCAACACACTTTGTTCTATTTTATGGATTAGGATTCCATACATACAACAATTTTTTATAGTTAAAATCAAAACGGTGTCGTTTTAAAGGGTTCATTAAAATTTGAAATAGGATTTTAGTAAACTACAACATTTTATTTTAATTCCTATCAAAACTACGTCGTTTTGAAATAATTTTTTAAATTTTGAATTCAAATATTTGACTGCACCGGATACGAGTCCCTATTTTATCACTAATCAACAATCCAACCATCAGAATAAAAGCAATGCGACCATTTGGTCTTAACATTACGGTTAAAACACAATTCGTTCACGGATCAACCCTAAGACGTCACGGAGTTCATTTTCCACATCAATCAAAATGAGATATTGTTGTTCCCGTGAACCTACTAAGGGCTGCTTATAAGAGTAATTATTTTGAACTCACTCTGCATAAGCTCAGCTCAGCTCAACTCAACTCTGTTGTGTTCTGTTTTTTCTCCGATGGGATACATTGCATATTTTCTAATGGCCGTGACGCTTGTTTTGATGACTACTGAAGTGAGATCAGACCTCGCCAAGGACAGAGAGCTTTGTGCCGACCAGCTAATCGGACTAGCTGAATGTTTACCTTACGTGGGTGGGGAAGTTAATGCTCCAACGTTGGAATGCTGCTCTGGACTCAAAACTCTACTCGTAAAGGGTAAGATATGCTTATGCCTGCTTGTCAAGGACAGAGATGACCCTCGTCTTGGCCTCAAAATCAACGCGTCTCTTGCGTTGAATCTCCCCTCCTCATGTCATGCCCCTGCTAATGTCTCCCAGTGTCCCGGTACGTCCATGTTACTATTCTTCCTTGCACCAAATTTGTATTGTCTGTACTTATGAAGTAATCAACAGGTCTGCTTAATCTAACCCCGAATTCAACGGAGGCTAAAATATTTTATGATGCTGGAAACAAGAGCAGTACAAATGGTAGCCATACGGCCAGTCCAGTAAGTTCGAGTAGCTCTTCATCGTCCAAAGCTGGTCAAGTAACAAGTGATGCTGGTGTAGGCAGTACTAACAAGATGGTAGGCAACTGGGTGCGTATAAAAATGGCATCGACAGCATTTGCCTGGTGGTTTGCAGCTCATATAGCTTTCATTATTATCATATGATTTGGTCGAATTTATACATGTATCAAATCAATCAGTGACATAGAGCTTTGTAACTAAAGGACATGTTGAGAAGCAGAAAAATACGACTCAGGTTTTCTTCAAATGTGAAAAATAAAATCCCCATACTAATTGAAAAAGAGGAGATGAAGAGAAACTTTACAGAAGCTCCTACTTAAGCAGGGTATCTAAAGAACATGTTCCTACAAGACTAAGATACAACTTAGGGGAAATCATTCAACCCCTCAAACTTCAGCCTCTCGCAGTGACATATTCTACAACCCCTATATCCATCCCCCCTTCAGACCCACGGTGAGTAAACTTAACGACAAAATCAAAGTTCAGATAAAAAATATAAAGCGCACCCCTGGCATGTTGTTAGTAACAAGAGTTTCCCATCTCTCTCAACATAGAGGGCTGTGTAACATCCAGATTCAGACAAAGACAAGTAACCAGATAAATGAGAACCTTCCAGGCCGAACTAACTGCAGAAGGCATTGCAGTGTGATCAACACTGGGAAGTTATTAGTCCCATGCACTGGCCACACCAGCCCCACTGCCACCATAGCCGCCACCACCATACCCTCCACCTGCGCTCCATAATAACTGCCTCCACTACCGCCTCCATTATAATAATCAGACCCTCCTCTGTTATAAGAGTTGTCTTTTCTGAAGTCACGGCCTCCAAATCTTCCACCACCACCACCACCACCTCGACGGCTCTTCCCTCCATATGAAGCTCGAGATGCAAATCGCAAAAGCCACGCAGGTACTTCTTGGTTAGATTCTTGCATTAAATCAGCTAGGGGCTTTGCCATGGATAGGTTGTTCTCATTGAAAAATGCAGTGGCTAGACCTGATTTACCAGCTCTCCCAGTCCTTCCAATACGGTGAACATAGTCATCAACATCATTTGGAAGATCAAAATTGACAACATGTGCCACATGCGGGATGTCAAGACCACGAGCTGCAACATCTGTAGCAACCAAAATAGGGGTTTTACCAGATTTAAAAGATCTCAAAGCCTGTTCTCTTTCCTGCAAGTGCAATCAAATAAATTTTTGGTAATAAGCACAGGACATGAGTAGTTAATACTTGGTGCCAATAGCAAATAGACTCCCAAAATCAAGTTCAGATTAATTTATGAATATTATAGTTACTGGTGACAATTTACAAGGATATGAAATCAGAATAATGCTTGGAGCTCGGTCAACACACCCTTATCACATTTAATGAGGGAGAAGCATGCAATGCCAGTTTCAACTGAGAACAATATGATAAAGTAGCAAACCTGCTGAGATCTATCACCATGAATTGTGGTAGCTGGAAAACCATTCATATACAACCAGTTTTCAAGGGCATCTGCTCCCTTCTTCGTCTCCACAAAAACTAAAGTCAGCGCTTTCTGCACAACAATTGCATAAACAAAGAAAGAAAAAATAGATCAGACTGCAAGCCATTTTTAGCACGTGAAGTATAAACAATTGCATAAACAAAGAAAGAAAAAAAGATCAGACTGCAAGCAATTTTTAGCACGTGAAGCGTAAAGGAGTTCTTTTGTGCAACCTTAAAAATCAACTCCAAGTTTAAACAAAGGAGTTTATTTTAAAGGTTGCAGGCCAAACAAAATTAATCTGAAATATGCTCAAGCACCTTGTCTTGTTCACCATTTGCTCTCTGAGCATGAAGAAGGTCCA
This sequence comes from Sedum album, assembly GCA_006409495.1. Lineage (NCBI taxonomy): Eukaryota > Viridiplantae > Streptophyta > Magnoliopsida > Saxifragales > Crassulaceae > Sedum > Sedum album. The sequence goes on along the minus strand of QZGG01000228.1, from coordinate 130,308 downwards.
TGAGATGGCTTCTTTTGTCTGATTCTTGAACATATTCAACCCTCTGAGAGATCAGATCCGTAGAAGAACCAACTCGCCCAACCGTCAGAAAAATGTAATTTGATAGAAAATCAGATGCTAGTCTCTGCATAATTGAGAATATGTACAATCAGGTACTAATTAATATGCAATAAACATAATCATAAACAAAAAATAATGCATAATCACTGACCTATCTGTTACGGCATAAACATTAACACTTATTTTCGCTTTTATTAGAAAATTTTGAGTCAAAGAAATGTGACAAAATATGACACAGTCACAAATGCACAGCAATGCTAATATTGATTGTTGAATCGAATAGTGAACTGTATTTGCATAAAATAATTATTATAATAAAGCATCATGACATCATCAAATGTGTTTAGAAGTGATTCGAAGGCATATTCAACCCAAGCGCTGGTACAAAGCTAGCATACAAACCTGTATCTCTTTCGGAAAGGTCGCACTGAAAAGCATCGTTTGTCTTACACCTGGAGGAGGCATGTCCATCTGCTCAACAATTTTCCTAATTTGAGGCTCAAACCCCATATCCAACATCCGGTCGGCCTCGTCCAGAGCCAAGTACTTGATCATTTGCAGAGAGATTCTTGCCCTCTCCAAAAGATCCACCAGTCTCCCAGGTGTTGCTACGAGTACGTCTACCCCCCTTTCAAGCTCTCTTAGCTACAAGTTTAAGAAATACATAAATTTAAAACTGGAAAGCTGCAGACTTCCCAGGATGACAAATCTAGAAAGGCATAAATTATCTGTTTTATTCCATTTTGAATTCAGGATAATAAACTAACATGAATCTATTGTGGTATGCTAGCAGAGACGAATAAAACAGCAATGACAAGCAAAATCAGGTACCCTCATGAGACTTGAGTAAACAGTCAAAAGAAGAAGAAACAACCTGTTGGTTAACTGGTGCTCCTCCATAGACGACCACTACTTTGACTCCAGTTTGGTAAGAGAACTTTTTAGCTTCCTCATGAATCTGTCATTAAAGCACCAACTTTAGTTCCGCTAGAATGCCAGACAGACGACATTTCAGGCGATGAAGCCTACTGGTCAGTGATCAGAATACAAGACGGTGATTTTACCTGGCACGAAAGCTCCCTCGTAGGTGAAAGAATAAGTGCAAGTGGATAAACTACTCTTGCACCACGTGGTGGTCTTTGCACAGCTTGACTCTTCATTATGCCACTAATAATTGGGAAGCAGAAAGCAGCAGTCTTTCCAGATCCTGTCTGAGCACATGCCATAAGATCACGACCAGCTAAAGATATGGGAATGGTGTGCCTCTGAACAGGTGTTGGCCTCACATACTTGCATCTCTTTATATTTTGGTTGAGAGCGTCACCCAAATCAATATCAGCAAATGTATTAACAGGGGGAGGAATGTCATTCCCACTAACATCCACCGGAATATCCTCATATGCATCAAAGTTAATTCCAGTATTTTCCTGCTCGGTAGGTGGTTCATCATCAACATCATTCCCAAAAGGATTCACCTCCCTATCTCTCCCAGACCACCCATCATTCCTACTCCCCCAACCACGGCCACCACTAACACCGCTACCAAACCTCGGAGCACCCCATGCACCTCCACCTTGTTCAACCCTGTTGCTAACAACAGCAGCTGCTGGAGCTGGTGCATCAGCTGAAGGAGGACGGTTTCTTAGATGTGGAGGAACGTAAGCAGGTTTTGTCTTAGCTGCATTGTCAGCTGCAGCTACAGAATCAGCCCATGACTTTGACATAATCAATAAAAACAAAAACCTCAAAAATTAGCAGTAATTTTTCCGGTATCTCAATCCAGTTTTCCGCAATTAGCTTCCTCAATCTTCCAAAGATTCTAAACTCCTGTTCTCAATTCCCTAAAAACCAAACATCAATAAATTAGCATTCCTCAATCCGCATCAACAACTTTCCACATATACACCGACCTATCCACGTCATCACCATCCAACATCAAATCATATGCACACAAAACTACATAAAAAGCAGTCAATTCAAAACCTATCGGCAAAAAAATATCTAATATATAGCTCAAACCGGCTGAAATCGACCAAACAAAAACGGAAGAAAGCAACACAATCCATCCAGAAGATGAAGGTACGGATCGGAGGGAAGCGTACCTGATTGAAATTGTGCGATAGAGCGAGACGAATCGTGTTGTCGGAGGAGGAGGCACAGATTAGATGATTATACGATTGCGAAGGATCCGTAAGCAAACCCTAAATATCTTCTCTTTCTAGATTTTTTTATCAAAATAAAAATATCTAAAAATAAATTAAAAATATTGTGGGATACTCTCTCGCTGTTGCGACCTTTATGGACTTTCTCGTCTTGGGTCTAGTCCAGCCCTTTCCGTGAACGTCATCGTTTTATGTTTGGTTCACACGTTTGTTTTGAATTTTCTTAATTGTGTTATTCAAAATTTATAAATAGTGAATTTGAATACTATTTTGTTAAGAATTTTTTTAATTATTTTATTCATCACTCAATGACTGGACAGATCCAGACTCAAAGCGAAAATGCACTTGGGAGGATTGAACTACTAACCTCAACTAACAAAGATCAAATAACTGACCGCTGAACTGTTACTCCTTATGCGTATTTTGTTAGGATTAGTTGGACGGTTCCTGTTGAATTTGAATTTTTGTTTTGTCGGCTGTCAAATGGGTTCATTGATTTTTAAGTTTTAATTAAAACATTATTTTTGATTTATTTATTTTAAATGTGTACAACATTGAGGAGCTGTGTCTTGCTGTAGCTGTGTCGTCTGAGATTGTGCCGAACATGTTTTTTGTTTGGACTCTTAGTTGGCAATGGCTTCTATCTGCTTGAAATAAATGGATCCCTTTTCACTTTGTACATATTGGTGAGGCTCTCTTTTGACTGCACTTCAGAAATCTGTGAACATGTTCTTTAGTCTTTGCATAATTTACTCATCTTCTTTTTAAGTCTGTGAGAGTTGAATGATTTAAGTTGGAATGATTAAAATTGAATGAACAAGCTGCCTGGGACGTATAGCCTTCTTTTTTATTAAATATATGTGTATTGTAAAACTAATAATTTATTTCAATTATTAAAAGCGAATCAATTTTAATTAAAATATAGAGAGAAAAAAGTTAATCTATCAGAGTAGCGGATTCACCTGTTACTTAACAACATGTAGCGGATTCAAAACACAAAGTTTAAGTTTAAAACTATGTAGTTTAGGTATTAAACTACGTCGTTGTACAATGAGTTCATTAGTTTTAAATTTGAGTTTTAGTAAAATAACGTATTTTTGTAATTATATCAATCAAAACTACGCAGTTTTCAATCCGCTGCATTTGGTTGTACGAAGCGGATCTGAACCCGGATTGTCCGGGGTAGGTAAAAGAAAATAATATTATTATTTGAGGATGAGGATTGTTCATTTCTTAACTAATTTTTTTAAAATAATAAAATTAGTTTGAAATTACATGACTCTAGAACATATGAAGTGAGTGTTATTTTACTCATTTTCGTATCCCAATACCCTTTGAAAATGAGCAGTGATCGCCAACATCAACCACAAATAATTATTACTCTACTCGGGTTTGAATAATTATAATTAGTGTTCTCATCAAACTCGACATGGCCAAAGGTTATGACCGTCTTTCTTGGAGTTTCTTGATTCGAGTAATGCGCAAGATTGGTCTCTCATAATTATTGTGTGATCTCGTCTTTCGATGCATCTCTAATTGTGTGTATTCTATAAAATGGGAAGGTGATTTATTTGGTTTTTTCCGTTCAACAAGAGGACTGCGACAAGGGGACCCTCTCTCTCCTAGTTTTTTTATCATGGCTATGGAATGGATAAGTAAATCTCTAAATAAGAGGTTTTAAATCTGTCCATCAAACGTATGTTACTCTCAGACGTGCAATTCAAATTAATCATTTACTATTCGCAGATGATATTTTGATTTTCACGAATGGTAATTCGAACTCATTGAATGCTCTGTTAAATCTCGTTGGCAAGTTTTGCAAAATTTCAGGAGAAGAGCTTAATCCATCTAAGAGTAAGGTTATATTTCCTTCTTATTTTGATGCTAGTCAACGAGCTGAAGTTCTACAACAAACTGGTTTCAGTGAAGATGTCTTGCCTTTTACATATCTTGGTGTTCCACTCTACCGTGGCCGTACTTTGATCTCTTACTTTAATTTCTTAGAAAAAAGGTGCTAGATAAATACAGAGTTGGTCAAAAAATTTCTTTCTATGGGTGGTCGGGTGGTTCTCGTGAATTCGGTTCTAAATGCCATGGGAATTCATGCAATGATGACGCTTCCAATCCCTTTGGCCATTCATGATCGACTTATATCGATGATATCATCTTTTATTTGGGATAATGGTTCCGAGAAACGTAGACATTGGATTGGATGGGAGCGGTTGTGTTGCGATAAGAATTTGGAGGTTTAGGCATTCGTAACCCTAAAGATATCATGCATTCCTTACACGGCAAATTGGCTTGGAGTTTCATCACAGGCACATCCCTTTGGGCTCGTTATGCTCGATCTCGTTTTTGGGTTGGCCGAGATGGTTCCCCTATTTGGAATGCTATAACATATCTTATTTCAAGAGTCCAGCGTATGGGCACTTGGTGTTTAGGTCGTGGAGATACCCTCACTGGTGATATTTGTGACAAGTATTGTATCTCTGCTCCTCTTCATATCAAATTTAAACCAATTTGTCTTGTTTTACAAAATCCTGGTAAAAAAGTGCATTCCGAGAGACTATTCCAACTGAGGAGAGGCCTGCTTTTGAAAATGTTTTTTCTCGGATCGGGATGATGTTTTTCAATGGAAACATTCTAGTGATGGATGTTTCTCAACTAAAATTTTCTTTGCTTCTCTACAATCTCAATATGGTGTGGTAGGCTGGGGTCATTTAATTTGGCGCCCTTGGATTCCAACAAAAATCTCTTGCTTTTTGTGGAAAGTTTTTCATAAAGTGGTGCCAACTGATGACAATATCATGAGACTTCACATCAAGCTAGCATCCCGTTGTAGCTGCTGTGCTTTTCCATCGACAGAGACTACTTTGCACCTTCTATTCCAAGGTAATTGGGCCTCTACTATTTGGCGTCGACTTGGGGCTCTCTTTGATCGTCCTATAATTACAAATTTGAATGGTTTAATTCGTTTTTGGCTTCAAGGTTATAAAAAAGATTTTCTAAATTGCATGGCTTCATCCTTAGCATGCTGTGCTATTTGGGAACTATGAAAAGCGAGAAATGCAAGACTTTTTTATAACACCCCACGTGATATTTGGCATGAATGTATGCGCTGGGCTCAGAGAATTGCCACCTCTATCAAATCACCTTTTAGAAGCACTCCTCAATCTTGCCTTGTCTTGACAGCTTTACAAATTCATCAGCCTGCTACCATTAGCCCAAGATTGCAGCGGATGTCATGGAACCCTCCAGATTGCGGTCACTCTCTTTCCGTGGCTTTCCTTGACCGCGCAGACGTTTCCTCAATCACTTGTCTAATTTGGGATACTGCTGGCTATTTTATTGGTGCGCTAAAACATAATATCCAAAGAACACAACCTCTTATCTTTTTTTTTTGATGAAAAACTTGCTTAATGGAGACAAACACGAGCAATAAGCCCAAAGGCAGAAAACAAGCAAACAGAGAGAAACTAGCAAACTAAGAAATTAGACATGAAGCGAGGCATAGAGTCCAGCGAGCTCCAAGCGATCCTGAATCTCTTCGCATAGGAAGCCAGCCAGTCCGCAAATGAATTATCCTCCCGACAAACATGCATGATCTTCCAATCAGGGTGAAGCTTGAGTAAAGCCAAACTGTCCTTAAGCCAGCCTCCGTCTACACCATAATTCAGCCGTCCTGACCAAGCCGCCAACACCACCTCGAACGAGTCAGCCAGAAAGACGGCGCTACAAAGATTGAGTCTTGCCGCCATCTTTAGCCCAGTAAGGAGAGCGAAACCTTCCGCGTCTCTGGAGCAACGGACAGAATTGCACCACTCCAAACTGACTGAATGAACAAGGTCTCTCTCTCGCCACACAGCAGCGCAACCCATAGCCCCGTTAGTCGACCATGAGCCGTCACAGAAAATAGCGGGTGCCCCGTCCGAGTGCCGGTCCTGGAGCAGGCTATGGATCATCCTAGTATCACTTTGAAATAAGATGGAAGACACCCTACAACTGGTTTCATCAACCCCAGATTCATGAGCTCGGTATCTGAGAGAGTTCCGATCGTCCCATGTAGCCCATAATGCGCAGATGAGCTTCCCAAACTCCTCCTTAGTGCTTGACTGGAAGCACCCAAAGAGCCAGTCAGCTATAAAGGACCCCGCATGATCAAAGAGATGAGTGGACAAACCTAGCTTGTTACCGATATATTTGACTCTCCAACAGTCCCGGAAGATATGCAGTGGTGTTTCAAACTTATATCCACAGAAGACACAGGCCAGCGAAATATCACATCCTCTGCGATGAAGGTTGATGGCATCAGGGAGTCCATTATGGTACAACCTCCAACAAAAAATCTTCACCATGTTAGGGAGATTTGAGCTCCAAACAATCCTCCAAAACTTCATCATCCGATGAGTGTCAGACGTCTCTTCCCCGTGGGCTGGAGAGTGTGATTGGAGCAGCCAATAAGCAGACTTCGCCGTAAACTCGCCGGAACTTGATAGCGCCCAAGAAGGAGCACCATCACTCATATTGAAGACCACGCCCATGCTCAGATTCCCTAGAGTTTTAACAATTCCACGCCATGCATGGGAGGGCCTGTTTCCTGGTCCTGCATGGAGGAGGTCGGTATGAGGGAAATAACGGGCTCGGAACAGTTTACTGATCAGCAGCTCCGGTTGAGTTAAAATCCGCCAAGCTTGCTTCATTAGAAGCGCGTCATTAAAGAGAGCCAAATTCCTGAATCCCAATCCCCCCTTAGACTTCTCTTTTTGCATAACAGACTTGGCAACCCAATGTATCGGAGCTTGACCGCCATTATGGGACCACCAAAACTTTGAGAGGCGCCTTTGAAGCCGGTTGCAAGTCGTTAGAGGTAACTTATAGCACTGCATGCAAAGACCGGAATTGCTTGTCCCACCGCCTTGATCAATACTTCCTTCCCGGCTCTTGACAACAACCGTGCATTCCAGTCATCCAGTCTCTTGTCTACCCTATCCTCCAAGGCTTCAAAAACAAGCTTTTTATTTTGACCCACAACCATAGGCAAACCAAGATACTTAGAGTGGCTGTCCACCCTAGGCACCCCTAGAATTTGACATATTTCATCGCAAGTCTGAGTGCTCACGTTCGGACTGCATACAATCTCTGATTTCGCTCTGTTAATGACTTGTCCAGATAGCGATTCATACGTATCAATGATGTCCTTGACAGCTCTGACTTCGTCCAAATCAGCACGGAGGAAGACTAGACTATCGTCTGCAAAGAGGAGGTGAGTGATCTTAGGAGCAGTTCTGCTGATTCGGATACCTTGAATTCTTCCTGTCTCGCTCAAAGAGTTCAGCGCAGCCGAGAGCCACTCCGAGGCTATTATAAATAGATAGGGAGATATCGGATCGCCCTGGCGGATTCCTCTAGCTGGGTGAAAAAGTCTGTGTGTCTACCATTCATCTTGACCCTGTACTGAACTGTCCGAATACATCTACGGACCTTAGCAATCCACTCCTCCGCGTAGCCCAAAGCTTCATCATTTGTTCCAGGAAAGGCCATTCAAGGCGGTCGAACGCTTTGCTCATGTCCAGCTTTAATGATATATACCCAACTCCGTTCCCTTCTTGTTTTGATGAAATGCCCCAGTTCGTGCGCAATAAGGATATTATCAGTGATCAATCTTCCGGACACGAAAGCACTTTGGTTGGGGGAGATAACTGCAGGTAATGTGCATCTTAGTCTGTTTGCCAAAACTTTGGTGATAATCTTCATGAGCACAGTGCATAGACTAATCGGCCGAAAGTCCTCCATTCGTCCCGGAGTTGAGCATTTGGGAATCAATACTATCTCAGTCCTATTGAGCCCGGTGTGCAGCACATCATCGTTTAGGAACTTCAAAACCTCCCTGCTCACTATAGGACCCACAATATCCCAGTGTTTTTGGAAGAAAAAAGCAGGATATCCATCGATACCAGGGGCTTTGTCGGGTCCTAGCTGACATAATGCAATCTTAACTTCATCAGGGGAGGCAGGAGCTGTTAGGAAGTTGTTCATATCTGCAGTAACTTTGCTAGGGATCATGCGCAGAGAGTGAGTCCAATATATTCAAGCATAGTAGTGGAGCGAAATATATTAACAAAGTAAGTTTTTGCAATATGTAAAAGACCTTCCGTGTCTGTAACTGGCTCGCCTGAAGAGTCCAATAGCTGTGTCACCGTGTTCACCTTCCGTCGGTGACTAGCTTTAGCATGAAAAAACTTTGTATTTCGATCTCCATCCTTGAGCCAATCGACTCGCGATCGTTGCCTCCAAAGAAGCTCCTCCCGAGTCAGCCATTCCTCCATGCATCTGGTCAGCTCCCTTTCCTTTTCAACCACGTCCAAGGTACGTTGCATGCCATGCAGTTGCTCAAGTTGGGACCGGATTGAGGCCAGCTTCTTACTAGTGTTGCCGAAGCTTACTGAGTTCCATGCCCGGAGTTCCTCACCACAAGTCTGAAGAGCGTCGACCATATTTATAGGGTTGCTATGGTCAGAAGTGATCCTTTCCCAGATGTTTGATAGTTTAGCGCGAAAGTCAGTATGGCGCACCCACATCTTTTCAAACTTAAAGCTGCGACGCTCCGGATATGAGGCTCTGGAAAGCTTGTGAAGGGATATACATATCGGACGATGGTCGGATTGATGGGTGTCAGGTGTCGCACTGTGCTATCTGGGTAAAGGTTACGCCATTCAACAGATGCCAAAGCTCTGTCCAGTCTAGCTTTGGCCTCAAAAGGGTGGAGACGTTTGTTAGAGAAGGTGAAAGGGTGTCCTGAGAAGCCAAGATCCTGCAGGCCACTTCGCTCGGCCGCCTCACGGAACTGCCTCATCCTTCCTCTATCTCTCGGCCTCACCCCAGTTGCTTCTTCCGGATAGAAGACCTCATTGAAATCTCCCATGACAATCCACGGCGTGTCGTCTAGATTGCTCAGCTGCTCTAACAAAGACCAGCTCTCCCTACGGTGAATAGCATTCGGATTCCCATAAAAAAGCGTAAGGCGGAAAGGGTTACTAGCTTCCACCCAAGCATCAATGTGGCTGCTAGAGAAATTCCTAATAGTCACCTCCACCCCATGATGCCATAAAAGGGCGAGACCACCTGCTAATCCAACCCTACCCACGAAAACAGTTTAAAAACCCTAACTTAACTCGCAATTGATCCCAGCTTCGCACATGTCTTTTTGTCTCCATGAGACCGAGGATGTGAGGATGGTCGGACTTGATGACCTCCCTCACTGCTCGAACTGCAGCGGCGCTCCCCAAGCCCCTGCAGTTCCAACTGATGAGTTTCATTGTCCCCGGCGGGATCGCGTAGCGATCGCCGCCGATACATAGTCACCCAACGTTAGTTCCCTTCCTCCATCAGCTTGGTAGTGCTCGTCAACCCCTGTCTCCAATGCCTTACTGAGTGCATCTTTAGTAAGCCTACTCAGCTTGATGCTAGCAGCTTTGTCCTTCAGATTCTGCGTTTTCACTCCCATGCAGGTGTTTCTCAGCTTCTGCTTTTTCACGTTTCTTTTGGGCTCCGCGAGCTGGGTTGGCGCACACTGGAGAGTCTTGGGCCCAATAAATCCATCTCTTATTGATCTTGAGGTTTATCTTACTCTCATTAGAGATGATGTTTTGCACCACAATTTGAATTTCACTCAAATCCATTCCTCTCATCCATGTTTTTGGTATCTGGCAGCTCAGGAGGACTCATGTCCTAATGATGAGGTTTACCATCGTCGTCGTATCAAAGATCTTTTTCCTAATGCAGTTTTTCGGAGAATATTTCCCTCTCAAAATCAAGCTGCATTGGCTCTTGCGTGCACTCTTTCTGCCGGAATTTATTGGGAAGATGTGCACCTTCCTTTGGTAGCTAAACGAGCTATCCAAGCAGATGCAATGTCTCTGCCTAGCATTGATCCTTTTCGGCATTCCTTTCAATCCCAAGATGATATTCAGGTTGGATCTAGTCCAAGATTCTCTTTTTTTAGTCCGAATGATGATGATTTTATGCTTTAATATGTTTCCTGTTTGGCATATGCATGGTCCTTTTATTAGTTTGATGAGACTCGTCTCATGATATCAATTACATTCATTATCGTTGTTACGGGTATGCCTATACAACTCTTTTGTTTTTGTTTTAGATTGTGCAGGATTTATAACCTGTTCGGCGTTTTTAAGTTGGGTTTTATCTCCCAACTGGCGCTTGAAGGTCAAGCTCGATCTCCTATGTATTAGCCTCGATCCAGGCTATTTGGATCATTTTTAAATAAACAAGTACTGGCACCGTCCAATTTTTTTTTTAAATAATTATCTCACTATTAAGAGGATTAGGATCCCATGCTGCCTACAGCATTTTGCAGCCAAACTTAAAATAACGTAGTTTTAAACACTATCAATCAAAACTGCGTCGTTTTGTAAAGGGTTCATTAATTTTGAAATTGAGTTTTAGAAAAACTACGTCATTTTAAATTAATTCAAGTTAAACTACGTCGTTTTAAGTTTATAATTTAAAATTCAAATTTTGAATATTGGCTGTATATAGCTGTAGGCTGTACGGGATCCGGATCCCTATTAAGAATGCGGGAGTGGTGTTTGACCGTTTTCCCATAAATTTATTCCAATTCTACCCTTCCAAAACTGCCATTCACCCCAATTGAAACCGCAGTGATACGAGCGGGAAGACACATCCGCTCGCTGCTTCCGAGTTAGGGTTTGTTTGTACTCTGTTTGTAAGGGAGCGTTAGAGTTTCATCGATTGTTATTATTACTTTGAGTTGAGATTAGAGTTTGAATTGTTGTTGTTGTGTGGGATTGAGGGTTTCGATTCCGCATGGTGGAAACGAAGATGAGTTTGAGGAAAGGGGCGAAGGTGTGGGTGGAGGATAAGGAGTTGGCATGGGTTCCTGCTGAGGTGGTCGACTCATCCGGGAAGCAAGTGCAGCTCTTAACTCGCTTCGGGAAGAAGGTGAGGGTTGTTGGCTATTTTTTAATTTTTTTAATTTTTGGAAATGTTTTGAAATTGAAATTGTGTTTGGTTGTAGATCTTTTCGCCAGCGGAGAAATTGTATCCGAGGGATTCGGATGCTGAGGACCATGGAGGAGTTGATGATATGACGCACAGTATCATCAAAAGTCTAAGAAAAAATATCATGATTGCTTCTCATGGTAATTCGTTGAGGGCCATCATCATGTTTATTGACAAATTAACTCCAGAAGAGGTGAAAAGTGATCTTTATCTCTATTTATTCTCCACTTTTAACAAACAATTAGAACTATGAAGGACCGTGGTTAGTGTATCTAGGGACTCAGGAACTGTTAGGGACCTGATCCCAGACTGCAGGGACTTCACAAAGTATACACGCAGCGGAAATGATGTCGAATGATTTCTTTATTAAATCAATCGACTATACAAAACAATAGTTTGTACTATGTAACAACAACACAAGCTATTACAATACAAAAGTCAGCTTACCCAGGGTCAGTACCCTGTTCGTGACTTCCAGAGACGCTACCTTCACACGATTCCCCCTGAATCTGTTGTAGCTCTCACACACCAAGGATCTGGGTTCTGATGCACTTCAGCCTTACACAGAACGCCCTTGGTTGCTCCTGAGATCCCTTGCACTGCTGCTGGGATGTCCTCCTGCCACCAGGTCCTTCAGACCTTCAACTCCAAGCTTATCTCCTTGATGCACTTTAGCCTTACACAAGAAGATCTTCAAACTCACTTGAATCACTCTCTAGATTCTTGAGTTGTGCTTGAGTTTCGAATGGGAGGGACAATTCAAAATGGCTCCAATCCTTTGCATTTTGAATAGAGACCCACGTGCAGGGTCTTGTCCGTGGCACTGTTCCCTTTGTGCTTTCGGCTGCCCTCCTATTGTCCACTAGGTAGAGCATGGTCTCCTATTGTCCACTAGGTGCAGCATGCTCTCTAATATCTCCAAGATATTCTCGAGTTCCAAGGTCGGCTAGATTGGTACTTTCTGCAGCAAGCTTTTCTCTTTCTTGTACAGCTGTCCTTCACGTGATCTGCTGTATCCTCAGGTCCCTGATTGTTAATCCCAGGTACTTGATCCATCAAGTCCTTCATGAATGTCAAGTCCTTCTGTCCATTGCTCAGGTACATCAACCTGAACACTTCACTCAAGACATCAAATGAATGCTGTCATCATCAAAACATGGGTATGAAGATCCTTTGAGTTCACAAGAGGTATCCGAACCTCATAACCCTCTTGAGGGATGTGAACCTCAGGATCTAACAAACTAGATTTAAAGATTGCTTGCCCACCTCTTTAACAGGTTATAAGTTTGGAACTCGCAACAGGCGTACCAATGCTTTACATTTTCAAAGACGGGAAGTTCACTAGGAGAGGAAGCCCCCCAGGACCTGCAGAGGCTGGGGTTTATGCTTACACAAGGGTATGTAGACTTCGTCGCATGCTTTGTTTAAATTTAAGCAATATTTAGCGGGATTCCTGATATTTCCCATTTGATCAGACGTTGGCACAGTACAGGCAGAAGTTGGATGAAATTCAAAACTAAGAAATTTTATAAGTAGGTAATTCTTGAGTCCAGTTCTCTTGCGACCCCTTGCAAGTGTGCAGATTGAGATTCGTTTATTTGCACTTTTATTTTGCATTATACGCACATTCCGTTTGCATTTTTGCATTTAGCTAAACGACAAACTATCTGCACAAAACGACAAAAATGCAGATTGCGTGAATTGTGGACCGTTGGATCAATTTGATCCAACGGTGATTTCCCTGGGTCGCAAATGAACCGATTTCGGTAATTCTTTTACTCAGTTTCCCAGTCTATTTTATTCGGTCTTCGCTTGCAATCTTATATACATGTCTGTTATACAGTTAAATACAGACATACTCGGAGTTACAACTCAAAGATATGGTCTGAAGTCTGAACAGCACATTCATTTGCGATTTCAAACAACTTTAAAGAATCAAGCTTTCTGTTGAATGTAGTAATGAGCTGACTTCTCCATGTAATTCTTTTCTTTGTTTAAGGGCAAGTCAACTTGGATATGATCGTTAACGTTGCTTAATGCTTATTAATGATTGGAAGATGAAAATGACCCAAACAAATTTGAGTAAATGAAAATAGTGAGAAAATGAAAATATATAAAAATAAGTGTTACTGTAGTTTGTAATTTACGCATAGCTTGGAGTTTACTTTGTATAGTCTTTCATGGATTTAAATTCAGGTTTGAAGTTCATTGCACAGTCTAATATTTTTAGGAAAGTACCTGTGCAATTGGACTGTTTTAGTGAACAAAAAAGCAAGGTATGTTTTAGAGGCTCAACATAAGCAAGGTATGTTTTAGAGGCTCAACATAAGCAATGTATATTCCCAAACGCTTACGCACAGTCTGGACTGTGCAGCGAGTACTAGTAATTTATAATTAGTGTGTATTCTTGTTTTATTGGTATTTTGTAACAGAAATGTAAATAAAGTTGTAGGCATGTTTCTTTGTAAATTCATATGTATATTAAGGTTGAGTTCCAGTTCAGAGATTATAAAGTTTTTACTCAAACAACTTCAAGCACACTACAAATTGAGGTACAACTTCATTTTTTACTCGATCGTGAATATTGTTCAAGTGAGATATTACAAAATCAACTTTCAGCTGACTATTAGGAACCCCAAACCCACTAAATCACTAATTTTACTCAAATTGATTTTGACCATATCTCAAAATTTTCTCTTTTAAATTGAACATATTTTACTAGGAAAAACATAAATTTTTATTTCTTTTCTTCATGTTTCACTTCCACACCAAAATTCACTCCATTGTTCATGTTGAAGTGCTTCACATGCATTGTATATGTCGAAGTGCTTCATTTGCATCATTCCTGCCGGATATTTTACTCGCACTGTTCCTTATTCTCATTCATGCCAAATAGGCACACACCCTTCCTGTGAATATGTTCATTGAAATCATCAACTCAATCCTCCTTGAATTTGTAACTACAACTGTCCTGTTCCAGGGAACAATTGATGAACTACTACTGCTACTGCTACTGTTGCCGGATTGAAGAAACCTTTTGCATCTTAAATTCACTTGTTAGGATAAAATAAGAAAATTGAGGTGAACTTCATTGTTTATTCAATCGTAAACAATGTTTAAATAAAACAATACAAAGTAAAATGTTAGCTAACTATTAGGAACTTCAAATACACTAAATCACTAAAAAAAAATTAACTGATTTTGACCATATCTCAATTAAACAGAGATAGTTAAACCAATAACATAGTGATGCATACAAAAACTAGTGAACCGCTAGATGAAAATGACGCCGAGTCTCAATATATTGATCGGTATGCTTAAAGTTCGCTAGAAAAAATCGAAATATAATTTTTTGTAATGCAACTATGATGAATTTTTATAAATAAGTTTTACTTTGTTCAACATTTTTGATCTCTCAATACTTTCCTGTATTGCTATAAAGTATACATTCTATTGTAATATAAGCATTAAATTGCGACTTTGGAAATAAGATGTCTCTGCCATATTTAAATCCGGTGCAACTTAGCTATTCCCGAGCAAGCAAAAATTTATGGACAAAAGGACAAAACTAAATTGTTGATTTGATTAATTTAACTGTTGAAATTGAAGTTAGTGTTTATTAACAAAATCTGAATCGTCGATTTGATTAATTTAACGGTTGAAATTAAAGCTAGTGTTTATTAAAGTTGACGGTTGGATTTGCGAAAAACATGAAGCGATTAAATTTCTAAGTTTTTACTCATTCGTTGGATGATTAGAAATCTACTATTGAAAATATGTTTTACGTCTTACTTATATGTGATTTTCCTCCTATATCTTTACAACTTCTGACAGTTATTACGGGTTCCTTTTTTATATAGATTTTCTATCTATAAACTCATTGACTTTTTCTCTGAGTTTGTTACTATATCTTATTTTCGACCATAATTGATTAGTTTACTTGTTATAATCTCATGAGTCTGTTTCGAAAATATTGTTGTATCTCACTGTATAAACTATAAAGTCTCATGAATGTTAATGAGATGAGAAAATCAACCTTTTCGTACAATTATCATCTCTTTACACCATCTATTTGCGAGTTACCTTAATTTTACCGGTCTGTGCTATTTTTATGAATCGCTTGTTTGGTATAAACAATACGATCACGATTGGCGATTGTATAATTTATACATTCAAAAATCAGAATGAATGGACGATTCAAAAGCAATGGAGACACTATGAGTCTATGACAAAGCCAGTAGCGCGGGTGATTACTTTATCGATTTTTTTGCTGTCCAAACTGTCCTCCAATCATAGCACAAAACGCGACAAATCTCACCTAATTATTTGCCAATGAAAATATTAATAAATTAAACCCACATGCATATTTCATGGAACAATTTGCAAAAATACAGCGCATTTTGACTACATTGATGTTTATATATAATCATAAAAAACAAAACATCTCACCAACCGAGAACAAGAGCGGAAGGGTTACAAGGGATTCGAATTCGGTACAGCGCTACTATTTACTATAAGTCTAAAAACGATGTCGTTTTGACATTTTTTCTACGTAGTTTTGAGTGAACTCTTTATCAAAACTATGTAGTTTTGGCTCGCAGCAAATAGTTTTTGCTGTATTGAATCTGATTTCGTTACAAAGTTTGATGGTTTAAGATTTTCTGTGTGTATCTCCGTCTTTAGTCTGAAATTTGTTAGTTGGTTAAATATTATGTATGATTAATTTCTTTAAAAAAATTCTGTTAACACTAAACGAACCGTCTAAAATCGACAATATTTACATTTATAACAACTTACTCGTTTTAATTGGTTACTGAATCTTATTATAAATTAAATAAAATCAGAAATAAACCGAATGGAATCTTTTCTAAACCGTAGTCAAAGGAGCTTGATTGCTACTCTCAAGAGTAAATGCTAAATAAATAAGATGAGATTTCATATCTTCAGAGATTCAATCTTTCCACATCAATACCCAACACCCCAATCCAATCCCACCACAGATCAATTCATCTCCGATGACAGCCGACATAAAACCGGCAGTCACACCCACCTCAAGCGATGATTTGTTACCAGTCACCATCCCTCCCAAATCTTCATCCAACAAAAAACTCAAACTCATTCCTTTAATCTTCCTCATATACTTCGAAGTAGCAGGAGGACCGTACGGAGAGGAGCCCGCCGTTCAAGCAGCGGGCCCACTCTTCGCGATACTCGGATTTCTCATCTTCCCATTTATTTGGTCTGTTCCGGAGGCGTTAATCACAGCGGAGCTATCCACTGCATTCCCCGGCAATGGAGGATTCGTGATCTGGGCCGAAAGAGCTTTCGGCCCTTTCATCGGATCAATGATGGGATCTTTGAAATTCCTCAGCGGGGTTATCAATACGGCGGCGTTTCCTGTGCTCTGTGTTGATTATATGAAGAAGCTTTTTCCAATTTTCGAAAGCGGCTGGGAACGTAAAGTCGCTATCACCGGCTCGACTCTCGTTCTTGCGTTTTTGAACTATACCGGCTTAGCTATAGTGGGATACGCCGCCGTTTTGCTTGGAGTTGTCTCGTTGGCTCCTTTTATTATTATGTCGTTGATAGCCATTCCGCAGATCAAGCCGAGCCGATGGATCAGCTTAGGTGAGAAAGGGTTTAAACGAGATTGGAATCTTTTTTTCAACACACTTTTCTGGAATTTGAATTTTTGGGACAACGTTAGTACTTTGGCAGGCGAAGTCGACAAGCCAAAGAGGACGTTTCCAGTAGCTCTTTTTTCAGCAGTCCTTTTGACTTGTTTTAGTTACTTATTACCATTGATTGCTGTGATCGGCGCGGTGGACGTTCCCCAAGATGATTGGGGTTCGGGCTTCCACGCCGATGCAGCTAAAATAATTGCCGGCCAATGGCTGAAAATATGGGTGGAGATTGGTGCTGTGTTATCTGCTATCGGACTATTCGAAGCGCAGCTTAGCGCAAGTGCGTACCAGTTGGAAGGTATGGCGGATTTAGCAATCGCGCCAAAGTTCTTCTCTAACAGAGCAAAGTATTTCGACACGCCGTGGGTTGGGATTTTACTATCCACAATCGTCACGCTCGGCGTGTCATTCATGAACTTCACAGACTTGATATCTAGTGCGAATTTCTTATACAGTTTGGGAATGTTGATTGAGTTTTCATCATTTTTATGGCTGAGGAAAAAGATGCCGACGCTGAAGAGGCCTTATAAAGTGCCTATGAAACTTCCCGGGCTGATTGTTATGTGTTTGATTCCATCAGCTTTTCTGGTGTTGATTATGCTGATTGCTACTAAGATGGTGTTTTTGGTGAGTGGGTTGATGACGGCTGGAGCCATTGGTTGGTACTTTTTTATGAAAGTGTGTAGGTCTAAGGAGTGGATCAAATTCAGCAGTGGCGGCCGACAGGAGTACGAGGAAGAAGAGTATAATGAGTAGTTTCGAAATGGCAATTGCTACTGGTAGATTCTCTAATTGAAGTGTTTGTATTATACCATAAGTTAAGAAATATTATGTATGATTGATTGTGTTTCATTTAAGGAATTTGAAATTCGCATATTAATATTGAATTTAGTGTAGAGGGATAAATTTCTGCCGTTAGATTATTAAAATATACTTGTTCCAACACTATTCCATCAACTGTGATCAAATTGCATGTAAATGAATGCATCAGATGGTGGTATGGCGTCTCAAAAGAGCGTTTTCAACTACAAGATTAATAGCAATTGTGCACCAAGGTTCGTCGCCAATGGAGCTCAACCGAATACTGCAAATGGCAAGCAAAGGCGGAGACTTGAAGTCCGTGAGACGGACCCATCACAAAATTATCATGCTCAAGTTAGGATCAGACTCGTTTTTGATGACCAAATTGCTCCAGTGCTATGCTGATTGTGATGATTTTGCTGTTGCACGGAAGCTGTTTGATGAATTGCTTAGCCCAAATGTTTTTGCTTGGACGGCTATGTTAGCGTTGTATAATCGTCATGGTTTGCCTAGGGAATGCTTGCGGATGTATGGGCGGATGAAGATGGAGGGTGTTGTGCCGGATAAGTATGTGTTTCCTAAGGTTTTACGATCGTGTGCACAGTTGATGTGGTTGGATTTGGGAAAGGTGATGCATAAGGATGCCATATGTTGCGGGGGAGATTATAATTTGCAGGTTGGTAATGCGTTGATTGATATGTATTCGAAGTGTGGTGAGGTTAGCAGGGCTAGGAATGTATTTGATCAAATGGGAGTTAGAGATTTGTTGACGTGGAATTCATTACTTTCAGGGTATGTTTTGAATAGTTTTCACGAGGAGGCAGTGAAACTATTTGATACTATGAAGTCGGAAGGTATTCAACCTGATCTGATAACATGGAATACTATTATAGATGTTTATTGTCGAATGGGCCTATGTGATCAAGCTTTAAAGATCTTCGAGAGTATTTTAGAGCCTAATATTATCTCATGGACCACGATGATTTCTGGGTATTCAAGGACAGGGAAACCTAAGATGGCCTTGTGGTTATTTCGCAAAATGGTGCAGAACGGATGCACACCTGATTTGGATTCACTCTCAACTGCACTTGTATCTTGTCGTTCTGTCCATGCCCTGGCAAATGGGAGGGAAATCCATGTTTATGGGATGAAAGTCAATGCATTATCGGAATTCTACAAGTCTTGTGGAGCTGCCTTGCTGTCTATGTATGCTGATTCCAAGAGACTCCTGGATGCAGTTTTTGTGTTTCAACTGATGGACAAATCAGACGTTGTAACATGGAACGCAATGATTAATGGTTTTATTGATGTTGGTTCGGACCAACAGGCTCTCGATTGCTTCAGTGAATTGCAGAAGTCTGGAACTAAATGTGATGAAGCCACCATGGCAACTGTTTTGCCTGTGTGTGATCTGAAGTTTGGTAAACAAATACATGCTTATGTAAGTAGAAGAACAAGTTTTAGTGGGACAGTGTCGGTTTGGAATGCACTGATTCATATGTATGCCAAGTGCGGACTTGTTGGCTCTGCGTTATCCTTATTTTATGACTTGTCAGTGAAAGACTCAGTAACTTGGAACACGATCATTAACGGATTTGGAAAGCATGGCCACGGTCAAGCTGCCATCCAGCTCCTCAATGAGATGAACCAATCAGGACTACAGCCAAACTCAGTGACTTTCACATCTGTTCTGTCAGCTTGCAGTCACTCAGGTCTTGTTGACGAGGGTTTGGAACTGTTCTATGGCTTGATTAAAGATTTCAGCTTTGTGCCACAAAGAGAGCATTATGCTTGTGTTGTTGATATGCTAGCGCGCTGTGGGCGACTTGATGAGGCTGTTAATTTTGTTGAGACAATGCCTTTAGAACCGGACAAGTGCATTTGGGGTTCACTTCTTGCAGCCAGTTCTGGTTACCAGAACGCCCGTGTTGGAACTTTGGCTGCAGAGAAACTGTTTGTATTAGAGCCAGAGCATGCTGGACACTATGTGACTTTATCGAACATCTTGGTGAGAAATGGGAAATGGGAGGATGCAGCTAGAGTGAGACAACGGATGGAAAATAGAGGATTGGTGAAGCCATCAGGTCACAGTTCTGTCAATATGGAGAACTGAAGATCAATAGACACCTACTCCCTTCTATAAGTTCTTAGCAATTTCAGATGCTCTTTTGAAATAATCCCACCTGCCTGCCACAGGCCATACAATGTGTTGTATTGATTTTGACTCGGGTTCGTTGTCAGACATCATCCGTAGAAGTTTTTCTGAAAATCATCGGTTAAATCAGAAGTATGCTCATCTTCCTAAAAACATTAGGTTTATGGAACTATACCTCATCAATATTTGGGACGCCATTATGGGTGAGGTATCGGTATGAACTATCTCCAATTCTATTATTCAAAATAGCTTCAAAGTTGGAGCAGAGAGTCCTTTTTACTGGTAAGAAAATGATAATGCTAAATGTACTCTGTTCTTTGATTGATTTATACTTACTATTGGTGGTGTCCTGAACTTGAGCTTGCTGTTTGTGCAGGCTTGATTTAGGTGGAGGAAAAGATATGAATCTTGTTGAAAAATTCCTGGTCAAAGTTACGATATCAGTGCATAAAATACTTGGGTCCTTTTCCGTAACATTATTTGTTAAATTTTGGTTATATTCTCAACCCCAGATGGGAATGAAGTCTTCTGAAATCGAATTGGAAAATGGGAAGTTTTTCGAACAGGGAACTGATTTCTCTTTTCATCCTTTGGACATGTTATGATTTTATGAATCATTGGAGGAAGAAGAGGAGGAATATGAAGCCTCAAAGATAAATTCATTTTTTGATGTTCCTGAGAAAGGCCCTCGTACAGAATAAAATCAGCGCAATATCACAATCGTTGAATTAATAAAAATGAATATCTTCATTCTGTATAATATTTTCCAACTAATATTGAAAATTGAAAAACATTTTAATATTAAGATTAGAAAATGATTTATTATAGGATAATTTCATTTGAAATTATTACTATTTTAAGCTGCTTGAGTTTTTCTGAATCTGTATCTTTATCATTATCTTTATCCAAATCCGATCTGATACATTTTTCAAAAAGCATAATAAATTGCAATGAATCTGATAATTTAATGCAAATCAAATACTCCTTGTTTAGCTCAATAACAGTAAAATGCAGTCATTTTTTATTATAATTTCTAAAACCAATATCCAGGAAAATAAAAATAATAAACAATTACCTGAGGCGGACTTCTCCATCTCAGATTCTCGATCTTCACTGTCTCTCTTTGAGCTCACTTCTTGAAACCTCCGCCTCCGTCTCCCTTCGCCAGATCTCTCTTTCTACTAATCGCATCAGAAATGGGAGAAGCCAAGGCATCCGGAGGCGTATGGCCCACTGTTAAGCCATTCGTTAATGGAGGAGCTTCCGGTATGCTCGCCACTTGCGTCATTCAGCCTATCGATATGATCAAGGTAACTTTTTTGTACTGAAAGGAGTCGCCTTTTTGTAGATCTGATGTATTTTTGACTTTTGTTTTTGTTGGGTGTTCAGGTAAGGATTCAGTTGGGTCAAGGATCGGCTGCTTCCGTCACTAAAAACATGCTTCGTGATGAGGGTTTTGGAGCTTTTTACAAGGTTTCTTTAAATTTCATGTCTTTATTATTCCTATACTTTCATTGAATCTAACAGTTTCTCACTGTACTGATGATTTTGTTTACTGCGATTGGTTGTGTAAATGACACAATTATGATTTTGTGTATGAAACAACTGTTGGATTAGTTTGATTGATTCATTTTGTAGGATTTTGGTGTAGAGCATGAAATGTGTTACTTGTGAATTATTCCTTTGACCTGCAAGAAAACAGTTTCCTGTAGTCTCTAGTATTGGTTTTGGCGATTAGTGTTTTTTAGGTTACACAGGAGTCATTCTGTTTTTTGTTAGAAGAATAACTCATCATTTGACTCGGAACACCACTTTTTGCAGGGACTTTCTGCTGGATTGCTCAGGCAAGCTACGTATACCACTGCAAGGCTTGGAACATTCAAGTGAGTACTCATCGTGTGTTATATTTTAAGTAACTGAGTGATTGATTTTGAATTTATGCTTTCTAATCTTCGATTACTAGCTGGGACCTTCTTGTAATGTAGTATTACTTTATGCCTTTAGGACCAGGGCATTAAGTAGTAGTGAGCAAAAGTTCTAAAGAGTTGACTTTCAATATAATTTAAAGCAAAGGCTGATGTCTTGTTTTTTTCTTTTTGCTTTAAAGGATATTGACAAACAAGGCTATTGCTGCCAATGACGGGAAGCCACTGCCTCTCTACCAGAAAGCTCTATGCGGTCTTACGGCTGGAGCTATCGGAGCCAGTGTCGGTAGCCCAGCTGATTTGGCCCTAATTCGTATGCAGGCTGATGCAACCTTGCCTCTTGCACAGCGTCGTAACTACACCAATGCATTTCAAGCCCTCTACCGTATTGCTGCTGATGAGGGAGTTACATCTTTATGGAAAGGTGCTGGTCCTACTGTTGTAAGAGCCATGGCTCTCAACATGGGAATGCTTGCTTCTTATGATCAAAGTGTTGAGTTTTTCAAGGACAACCTTGGATTCGGTGAAGGTGCTACTATTTTGGGTATGTCTCCTCTCCAATATTTCAATAATTATTAAAAAAACTAGAATGGTTGTAGAAACATGTATGTGATACATTCATTTGTGTTGCTTGGTGCTTGCGCCACAGTATGCTTATTGTAAACTATCTGAGCTTTTTCAAAATTTTGATGCTTAGATTCTATTGCTGAGGCAATTGATGAATATTTACTAATTAGCATAAAATAAGCTAAAGGTATACACCATCTTGTTACAAGAACATGTTTTACTCAAAAGTTAACGGCTAGGTGCAACTTGTATCAATATCAATGCTAATTTTGAATTATGTTCAAAGTAAGGACTACCTTATAAGTTTCGCACGTGTGTTCTCGTAACACTTCTCTTCAATTGCAGGCGCCAGCAGTGTTTCCGGTTTCTTTGCGGCAGCTTGCAGTTTGCCCTTTGACTACGTGAAGACCCAAATACAAAAAATGCAACCAGATGCTACAGGGAAATATCCATACACTGGTTCATTGGACTGTGCTTTGAAAACTCTAAAAGCTGGAGGGCCATTCAAGTTCTACACGGGCTTCCCAGTTTACTGTGTCAGAATTGCTCCTCACGTCATGGTAAAAGAAACTACGCTTCATTATTTTTTTCTACCCTTCTAATTCTCTTTTAATAATGACTAAGTTTGTATCTCCTTGTACTGATATCGATATTTGGTTTGTGCGGTGGTGGCACAGATGACATGGATCTTCCTGAATCAGATTAACAAGGTACAGAAGTCGGTTGGGCTGTAGTTAGGTGATACTACAGGATTCTTATATCAGATTGCATTCAAGAGATAGCATTGAATAACATGTTTTTGTTGCACTACCCTTTCTGCTTTTTGGCCCAGTATGACTTTTGTAAGCCACATTATATACCATAAAAGACTCAGATATTTGCTGTTGAGATTATCACAGGACTTCTGAGGAAATATCAACTTTGGTTCCGCGAAGCTCGAGGGCGTTTTGGTAATTTGATGTTTTTGAAAATCTAAATTACTAAATTACCATCGGATCATAAATCGCTCTTACCTTTATTCAAAAAATATTTTTGTCAAAAGATCCTTCGGTTAGCACTGACGATCGATCGGTGTATGTATCCCAATTCTTTATGTAATTAAAATCAATGGTATCCTCTAACGTTTTTTAATGTTCAATCCATATTCATTATCCAACATTAAATCAATGGCATTTCGAGACGTGCATTTTACAGGTATCTTTACAGAGTTGTGTCATTAATTTTAGATATATTCTTTTATATGAGTTAGATTGGAAGGAATATACGCAAGATTGGAATCAAAATTGTCAACAAGCTCATAAATAAGTTACTTAAATGAATCAGGTTTTAACTTTTAGTTGACTAATTTGTTACACAAACTTACATATCCGAACTTCACTTTCAAGCTATCAAAGTTTTCTTTTTCTGATAATGAAGCTATAAAAGTTGAACAAAGTAGTTATGAGTAAGTTCACGAGATACTTGCAACTAAACCCTTACCTTTGCGCAAGTTACGGAGGTTCGAGGCTGACGGTCAGAAATCGGAATCCTGTAGTTTACAGACCTTAAACTTATATGAACCTAAACCAGTAGCAGATCAGATCAACAACTCAATGAAAATAAATGATTGGGATCTCCAAGTTGTGAATCATAATAATTCACCTGCATTTGAAAATTCCGGAAGGTGGATCATATCCAATAATTGTCCAGACACATTACATCTCAATAGGTATAACCGAAACACATCTCACAACTGTAAGCACAATCCACATGAACATGTTTTTGATTCGGCTGACATACACCACGCTCACTGGGGCATCCTGGCTCCGTCCTTACCCGAAAAGCCAATCCAAGAATAACAAATTGCACACCAAACTTGATCGAATTCACCTAATTTTACAAGCCTGGAATGCATCTCATAGTTGCCTGAAGGTGGTACTCACAGAGCAGACAAAGTGCACTAATTTCGATCAATAAGAAAAACGTCTTGTACTAGTAAAAATCCCAAATGCTCGCACCAGATTTTGGGTATGAAAACAAAACACATACCAGATTTTGGGTATGAAAACAGAAACCAAATCAACAAAAAACCAAGAAGACCAGCAATCGATTTGATACGAAATTCAACATAACTCATATTCGAAACAAATGTACATAGCAAACACTGAGGCTAATAGTAACGATTCAATCAGAGTGCAACCCACTGTAGTAATAATAGCGATTCTCATCATCATCAGAAGTAGACGACGAGTCCGAATCAACAGGGTAATACCGAGGGTAAGAAGTCGGGTAAGGTGTAAAGCAACAAACAGTCCAAACACAAAGAGCAAAACGACTCAACTGTCGAAGAGGGAAACAGATAACGAGTTCAAGCAACTGATCACTGTTAAGTCTCTCAGGCAAACACGCCATCACTTGCCAAACATCCGCCGAAGCCCGAGCGACTGAGATGATCGCTGTGCTGTTAAACACCATTTTGAGATACCCTTTTGCCTCTAATCGATGATTGTGGGTCGATTTCGGAGGTCAGTGGGGAGACATAGTTGGGTTTGGGTTGCGTTGACCGATGTTGGATGGGGTTTGACTTGGTGAGTTTTGAACTTGAATTTCTGTCTTTCTGGTTTCTCCGGATGTTGCGAGTTTATTATAACGTGAGACGAGGTGAGCTTTGATTCGATTAAAAAAATCGATTAGAAATAAGAAAAAATTATCGAGTTAATTCGGGTTCAAACCTCAAAATGATCACATCGATTTTGTGGTTTTAGATCTCGTACAATCAGCAAACGTTTCAAAGCTATTCTAGTCTGAATAATTTGATCATATCAACAAAGATGAGATTCTTGAATCATTCTCAAATTGTGTCATATTGATACGTTTTTTTATACAAATATTGATACGTGGGAAAATGGTCGGCATTGTTTTGAACGGATAAAGTTGTTTTGTAAATGACAAATTAAGTTTTAAAGGACATTTAATTAATGTGAAATAAAAAGACATTATCTTTTAATTGTTAATTGATTAAAAGTAAAATTTAATTTATTTGATAATGAATTAGTGTAAATTAATGTAATTTAACAGTTAATATGATGTCTTTCAATTTAACAAAAATTACTATCTTATTCTGTCAATGATATAATTATCTTACAAAAATTAGACCATAAAAAATATAATTATAACCTAATTATAACTTGTGTGATATCTCATTTATCCAGTTTTTTTCTAGATGGTGTGGATTTGTATGCATGTTTCTTTTTTTACCATTTTATACTTTGGATTCAGTCTTATCGAATCAACTGCAAAATATTTCTTGTTTTATCAGACGGTTACAACATACAAAGTTGTGAAACTTGTCGTTATTAATGCGGCTCAGAATCGGATAGTGGAAACATAGCAGGAACATACACAGCCATAAGTCATGTTTCTCCATCATCTAAATTAGGTACTGATCATATATTCATATGTACTTAACACGAGTGCAATTCAATTCCAGAAGTGATTCTGAGCCACTAAACACATTTGGGTGTTAATGGAGGGACATTCCCTATAATTGTGTCCAAGAAACAGCTGAGAAGATTAGAACCACAGAATCATGTATGTCTTGAACCCCAGTTTTTGAAACGTTAGAAAAGCATGGTCATAAAAACAACGTTAGTGTTGATACATGGCTCCCATGTTGACTTTTGATGATGACAACACATTACTCATATTTGAATTGAGTGTGCAGAGGACATGGTCCTGACAGGCTACATACGGGACATGAACCAAGACTACACTGAGATATGCATGAAATCATGATGCTGATAAAAGTGTGAATGGATAAGTCGTAGCAACTGCTGGACACGTAGAAGAGTCACAAAGCAAAGGAAGTTGCGAGTAGTGGGCGGTTACACACGGCAGTTACTGGACAGTTACCTCAGGGAGCAGTTACTGGACAGTTACCTCAGGGAGCAGTTACTGGACAGTTATCTCAGTGCAACCGCAACCATTGTGGGCTATAAAAGAGCAGTGAAGAAAGCTTTACAAGGTTCGGACCTTTTGAGACCGTGGACAATTCTGGAGGAATTGTTGGAAGGTACGCGTCTCTAAGGTTTCGACGTTTGATGATCCAAACGGATGTGTGAGTGAGTGCGTGAACGTCCAGAGATTTTCTGAGAGAGATACAAGAAAACGTGCAAGCACATTCTGATCATCGGAAAGTTGGTTTTCAGAAGTAACGGAGCGTACACCAAGTACGTGCAGGGCAGAGGAACTTGTCCTAAGAGTCACGATTGTGGGTTTTAACCTTCAGGCTAAGGTGACTGTGTTTTTGATAGTTGTAGACACTATTGTACAGATATTGTAACGCTTGTACAGTCTATTGATTAATAAAAGTAATCATTAGACGAATTTCCGCTGCATTTATATTCTGAAGTACAAGTGCCTGCTAACTTGGTCTTAGTCCTTAACAAGTCTTAGACCTAGTCTTTACTGCTAACAAGCGATCCTATCAATTGGTATCAGAGCCGCTGGTTCTAGATCTTGTTGAGCATTGCAGGTATGTCAGGAGACTCGTTTGCTACTCCACCAAAGCTGAAGGTAGGAGAATATGCATCATGGGCAATTCGGTTTGAGGAACATGTCCTCGCACTGGACGGAGAAGTTTGGCAGATAATTGAACAGGGCGTCAAATCATCCAGGATGATACTGATCCAACTAAAGAGAAACCCAGGGCTTTTACACCACTGCAGATTACAAGAAACTCCAGAAAAATGCTCAGGCTATGAAAGTTCTGCATTCTGCACTTGAACCTGGTGATCTGGACAAAGTCATGATGTACAAAGATCCTTCAGAAGTTTGGGACGCTCTCAAGAGGATTTATGAAGGTTCTGGTGATGTGAAGAAGAACAGGATTATTACCGCTCAGATGAAGTTCAATACTCTTCGTCAAGGAAAGGATGAGTCGCTTCATGACTATCATTCTAAGTTCCAGGGAAGTTTGTCTACACTGTCCAGATTGGGAAAGGAACTTGAGCAATGGGAAGTTACTCACCATTTTCTGCAAGGACTTAGTCCAGGCATGGGATAACATATCAAGGACCCTAGCTGCTCTCCCTGATACAAAGAGGATTACTCTTGAGGAACTAGTCTCAAAACTGGAAAGTAACATGCTCATTGAGAAGTGTAAGTTTGAAGGACGTGAACCTCAGAAGAGTGGGAAGCAGATTGCACTGGTCAGTGAAAAGGACAAAGACAAGGAGAAGTCTAAGTCCTCAAACGGAAAGGGCAAAGGAAAAGGTAAAAAGGAAAAGGAATCCAATGAGAAATCCGATGATAAGTCAGACATGGCATTGTTGTCCAAGGCTTTGCAAATTGCAAATAAGAAACTTGGTTCAAAGGACTCGTCTTCCAAACGCACCGCCGGTAAGGATGATGAGTGTTTTTATTGCAAGAAGAAGGGACACTTTGCTAGGATTGTAGAAAGAAGAAGAAGGATAAATCTGACAAAGAGAAGTCAAAGGATGACAAACCGGATGAGAAACAGAAAGACAAGAAAGCTATGATAGCAACTTGGGGTGATTCAGATGAGGACAGTGACCTCGACAGTCTGTTTGGGTCTAGATCTTCCAGAAGGAATTACTGCTTAATGGCAAAGGAAGAATCATCTACATCTGAGGTAGAGAGAGGAACAGGTCCATGGTATGTAGACAGTGGATGCTCCAGCCACATGACTGGAAAGGTGGACTACTTCTCTTCTCTACAACAACATTCCGGAGGTTCAATTACCTTTGGAAACAGAAGTAAAGGTGAAATTCTAGGCACAGGTATGGTTAAGTTAAATAAGAAAGTTAGTGTAGATAATGTTAGTTTGGTCCGGAACTTGAAGTTTGATTTACTTAGTGTTTATCAACTTGTCAAGATAGTAATAATAAAGTCGTTTTTACTTCTAATGAGTGCTATGTGAAGTCTCTAAGAACAGGAAAGATTCTTCTCAAAGGCATCATGGAAAATGGAGTATATATGACTGATCCGGACTTTGACCCAGACGAGTATCTATGTTTGTCTTCAAAGGCAGATGATTCAGGTTTATGGCACAGGCGTCTAGGTCATGTGAATCTCAGGTTGATGAAAAAGCTTCAGAGGTTGGAATTGGTTCGTGGGTTACCAGAAGTGAGTCATGTACCTGATCAGGTTTGTGTTCCTTGTACTAGAGGCAAGCAGACCAGGACCTCATTTCAGCCTAAGAATGTAGTCAGTACCAGCAGACCTTTGGAGTTAGTGCATATGGACTTGTGTGGACCTATGAGGACTCAGACCATTGGAGGTAACAAGTATGTGTTCGTTTTGGTTGATGATTATTCGAGGTATACATGGACAATATTCATTTCTTCCAAGACTGAGGTATTTGATCAGTTTGAGGTTTGGGTCAAGGCTGTGGAAACAATGCTGGGTCAGAAACTTAAAAGTATCAGATCAGATCATGGTACTGAGTTTGACAATGCAGATTTCATCAGCTGGTGTGCCAGTCAGGGAGTTTATCATAACTTTTCAGCGCCAAGGACTCCACAGCAGAATGGGGTAGTGGAACGCAAGAACAGGACCCTGGAGGATATGACCAGGACTATGTTGCTGGAAAGTGGCCTGCCTAAGAGGTTTTGGGGAGAGCAATGAATACAGCTTGTTATATGTTGAACAGAGCTTATTTGAGACCAATCCTGAACAAGACTCCGTATGAGCTGCTGAAAGGACGTAAACCCAACATTTCTCACTTGAAAGTCTTCGGGTGTAAGTGCTTCATTCACAACAACGGGAAGGATCAGCTAGGAAAGCTAGATCCGAGGAGTGATGAAGGTATATTTGTAGGGTATTCAGCTCACAGTAAGGCATACAAGGTGTACAATCAGCAAACTCAGAAAATGGAGGAAAGCGTACATGTGGTCTTTGACGAGAATGTCATGCCAGGAAGCCTGCTGAGGACCAAGTCCAACAGGAACCAGTAGAGGAAATCTTTGTATTAGCTCGACCGGATGTGTTCCATACTGAAGGAATCATTGGTTATCCAGCACAAGAGGGTGTTGATGAGGCACATGAGGTTGCCGACGGGAATCCAGCACAAGAGGGTGTTGATGAGAATCCAGTTGAGGTACCTGTCCCAGAGGAACAGCAGATGGAACAAGTCCAGGCTATTGATCAGGTATCTGAGGATGGTAACAACGATCAGACTCTAGTAGAGGAAGTTATTGGAGATGTGGTTCCGTTGAGGAGAAACACTAGAGAGAGACAACCAAATGTCAGGCTTTGGGATTTATATTGCTATGCAGCGTTTCAGGGGGAACAAGTCCAGACTGCGTTTGTATCCCTGATTGAGCCAAAGAAGGTAGAAGATGCACTTAAGGATCCAGATTGGGTTCAGGCAATGCAAGAAGAGCTGCATCAGTTTGAGAGGAATAAGGTTTGGAGACTTGTACCTAGACCAGAAAAGAGAAAGGTGATTGGTACTCGTTGGGTGTTCAGGAACAAGAAGGATGAGAAGGGAGTCATTGTCAGGAACAAGGCTCGGTTGGTTGTACAAGGGTATAATCAGCAAGAAGGCATCGATTATGATGAGACCTTCGCACCGGTGGCAAGATTAGAAGCCATCCGACTTCTCATTGCATATTCAGTTCAACATGGATTCAAGCTCCATCAAATGGACGTGAAGACAGCGTTCTTGAACGGGAACCTGAAGGAGGAAGTGTATGTGAAACAGACTCCAGGTTTTGAGGACACAGTCCATCCAGACCATGTTTATGTTCTTGACAAAGCACTTTATGGGTTGAAACAGGCACCAAGGGCATGGTATGAAAGGTTGTCAGATTTCCTAATAGCTCATGGATATGAGAGAGGAGCAGTGGACAAGACATTGTTCCTTCTGAGGACAAAGAAGCATCTTTTGGTGGTGCAGGTATATGTCGACGACATTGTCTTCGGATCAACCAGTGATGAATTGGTGAAGAAGTTCACTGAGCTTATGGAAAGTGAATTTGAGATGAGTATGGTCGGGGAATTGACCTACTTCTTGGGACTTCAGATTCAGCAAATGGAGAATGGGACTCAGATACATCAGGCCAAGTACTTGTCCGAGTTAGTGAAAAAGTATGGACTTGATCAGTCAAAGCCCTCTGCAACTCCAAGTTCGACCAGCAGTTCCTTGTCCAGGGATGAAACCTCTCCAAAGGCAGATCCAACACTTTATAGAGGAATGATAGATTCTCTTCTATATTTAACAGCAAGTAGACCTGACATTATGTTTAGTGTTTGTGCTTGTTCCAGGTACCAGTCCGATCCAAGAGAAACACACGTGAAAGCTATGAAAAGGATCCTGAGGTACTTGAAGAGGACTAAGAACCTTGTTCTGTTGTATCCGAGGTACAAGTCCTTGACACTGGAGGGATACACTGATGCTGACTATGCCGTGGACAGATGTGATAGGAAGTCAACGTCCGGGATGGCTCAGTACCTTGGATGTCTTGTCTCATGGGGGTCCAAGAAACAGAATTCTGTAGCTCTTTCCACAACCGAAGCTGAGTATGTTGCTGCCGGAGCATGTTGTGCACAACCTTTGGTTAAGGAATCAGCTAAGTGATTTCAATCTCTTCTTTGATCATATCCCTATTTACTGTGATAATACTAGTGCTATATGTGTAGCTAAGAATCCAGTACATCATAGTAGAATGAAACATATTGAGATTAAACATCACTTTATAAGGGATTGTGTAGAGAAGGGACTTGTTTCTATGGAGACTTGTAGGACTGAGGAACAAGTCGCGGACATATTCACCAAAGCTCATGCAGGGAAACATTCGAGAAGTTCAGGATGGCACTTGGTATGATTTCTACCTAGTGAGGTATCTCTAAACTTAACCCTCAATGATTGGTTAGAATAAGGGTAAGCATTGATACATATATCCTAAGTATGTGAATCTGCCTATGTGTGAATAAAATGGTTGCATGCTTTACTTCTTGATTAAAGGTGAAATTGTCTTGTTTTTGCCTGGATTGTATTTGTTTCTTAGTCAAGTACCTTCCGAATCTTGATCCTCAGTAGCCTCATGAAGGAAGTGTACCCAGCCTCCTTAGCCAAATACTCAAAGGTGCGTTTTGTGTGATTTTATGAGTGTTTGAATTGTGATGTTCGCACTATAGACCCTTACGGTCAAACCAAACCATCACAATGTCCCTTGTGGATTTCATGATAAGGTCGGGGTACAGTATTCACTTGTTCAGGACAATGACCAGGTTTGACAGTTGAGCAGATTTAAAGGTATTTGTCTCAGTGGTTTAATGCTTGTCAGAAAAGGTGTCAAAGTCCTGCGCTGTCAATGAATTGATGGAAGTGGTCAAGAGGATGTTGAGGGTGTGGATCTTGCTGCTTTGGAGGTTAAGAAAGCAGCGGCAGAGATTGCTAGGGATTTAGCTAAGGGCAAGTCAGTTCAAGTTCCCAGTGACGATGATGTAGTGATCGTCTCCAGTTCAGCTCCAACCAAGACTCCTAAGCCAACCAAGAGGACTAAGTCTGTGGGGAGGAGATACCAGCCTATAAGGTCCTGTCTCAACAAGAGGAAGAAGGACAAGGTGGTTGATGAAGATGAGGCTGATGAGGATGCTTCTGTGGTTAAGAAGCAGAAGATTGCCAAGAAGGAGATCTTGGAGGACATGGAATGTTTAGTGAGTTTTCTGAAGGAACAGAAATTGGAGAGGTCTTGGACCAGTTAGAATTTCAGGAATGGGAAAAATTGTTTGACTTGGACGAGTTGGTGAGACCATCAGCAGTATTGGAGTTCTATTCACAGCTCTCCGTATCAACTAAAGGAAACAATGTCTATTTGGACTTTGTTATTGGAGGAGAGGAGCTGACAATTTCAAGCAAGGAGCTGTCAACCATTCTCAACATTCCTCACAAAGGATATGGGGAGTGGATCAAAGGACAGTGGCCGAAAAATGAAGAGGATAGGTATGTGGTTCAACAGAGAGTATGTGGTACTGCTGAACCAGGAAAGGTACCTTCAAAGTATATGTCAGCCAAGGTCAAAGTCCTCCACAAGTTGATGGTCACAAATTTGTTGCTAAGAGAGTCAAAGACCAGTTTTGTCCAGTTGGAAGATATTATGATATTGGACAAAGTCCTGAAGAAAGAGCAGATCAACCTTCCAAAGATGATCATTAATCAGATGGGTTATCTAAGCCAGATGAAATAAGTTGGATATGCCCGGATTGTGAAAAAGATCCTCCAGTACCATGAAGTATACAAATACTATGAGGACGAAGTCTTAGTAGTGAGGAGATTTAATCCGAGTGATTTCAAGAAGATGGGCTTGATATTCTTTGATGATGAGGGTTGGATAAAGGACATTGCCAAGATGGAAGGAAAGTTTGTGGAAGGTAATGGTGAGGACTCTGATAGATATGTGCCTCCTCCTGACGACTACTTGGTAAGATTGAATGAGTTGGACATCAACGTTGGTCATGTTAAGGTTGAGTTGAGGAAGGTGTCCTCGGAGTTAAGGAATCTGAAGGAGTTCAAGGAACTCAAGGAAGTGGTACTTAAGGCAGTGCAGGACAAAGTCTGAATGTTCTGATATGGAGAATGCCAGTACCCAGACCTTAATGAACTCATCCCTTCCTTCCATCCCTACCAAATTATCCCTTTGTTGTTTGAACTTTATGATTTCCCTTCCATGCAATTAAGATAATTTGCTTTTAATTTCGAAGTTCGTTATTGTGCAATTTATTTTGTTTGCATATTTGGTTGTTTCATACTTGTGATTTATCTGTTGATATATTTTACCCTTGTTTGATGATGCCAAAAGGGGGAAGAAAGTGTAGGGGTACTGATCTAGGGGGAACAAGACCAAGTGTATGTTCTTGTTCTGATTATATGTTTCTGTGCATAGCTTTAGGGGGAACTGTTTTCACTTAGTTCTCTCTTGGACATAGAGTTATCATGTGTTTACATTAGTCGTTCATTTGTCCCTCAAGTGTTTGTCATCATCAAAAGGGGGAAATTGTTGATACATGGTTCCCATGTTAAGTTTTGATGATGACAACACATTACTTATATTTGAGTTGAGTGTGCAGAGGACATGGTCCTGACAGGCTACATACGGGACATAAACCAGGACTACACTGAGATATGCATGGAAACATGATGATGATAAAAGTGTGAGTAGATAAGTCGAAGAAACTGCTGGAGCAACTGCTGGACACCTGGAAGAATCACAATGCAAAGGAAGGCCCACCAAGGGCTAGCCTAGTGGCAGTGGAGGTTGTATTATAAGCCACACGTCATGGGTTCGATTCTTGGTGGGTGCTAAAGCAGTGGGGCTTTAGCGGGGTGGGTTTTAAAAAAAAAAAAAAACAATTCAAAGGAAGTTGCAGATTGTGATGTGTCATATGGTGGTTACACTCGGCGGTTACACGAGGGTGTAAACCAAAGAGTTTGCTTTCCAAACCATTGTGTACGTCTGGCGAATTGCAGAGAGAGTGAGAGCAAGCAAGCGTGCAAGGATATTCTGATCATCGGAGAATTGATTTTCAAAAAGAACGGAGCGTACTGCAAGTGCGTGCAGGGCAGAGGAACTTGTCCTAAGAGTCACGATTGTGGGTTTTCAACCTTCAGGCCAAGGTGACTGTGTGTGATAGTTATAGTTACTATTGTATAGACATTGTAACGCTTGTATAGTCTATTGATTAATAAAAGCAATCATTAGACGAATTTCCGCTGCATTTATATTTCTGAGGAACAAGAACCTGCTAACTAAGTCTTAGTCCTTAACAAGTCTTAGACCTAGTCTTTACTGCTAACAAGCGATCCTATCACAAACCTCTTCAGATATACGAATATTTATGCCTAAAGTAACCATTTAAAAATAATTTTCTTATAAAATTTAGACTTCATTGGCGTCGGTAGTGCCTACCAGTCAAATGAAACCTACTCGTCGTAAACCTTTTATGTTTCTGCCTTTAATCCTCAAGCTTAAAACGACGGGTGATACCACCGTTTTGAATCAAGAAAACCACTCGGCCGTGTATGAATATAATTTTTGTTACTCCAGTCAAAAAAAAATACAGATGAAAAGAGTCCAATAACCATGTGGATCACGAGGATGGTAACTCCACTTCCAAAGCTGGGCTTCGAACTACACTTCAACTTTCAACACACGTCATCTCTCCACGTCATAGGGGTATATTCGTCTTTTAAACATCATGGTCCCACGCCCTTTACGCGCTTTGGCCCCTTGTCTTCAGTCCACCTTCCCGAGCAAGCTTCGTCTTAATCTCTCATTTTTGTTCCCTTCGCCGACCGCGTCAACCTATCTCTTCGCTGTTTCGCCATCGCCGCCGCGCGCAACAGTTCCGACGCAAGGGACTTTCGTTTTGACTTCTGACTCGCTTCGATCGCGCTTGGAATCGGTTGCCAAAATCCTCCACTAAGCTGATGACGATTCGCTCCGTCAACGACGCCTCTCCGGCGCTGTTTTTCCTTCTCTTGGCTATGGTTTCGGTTTCGACGTCTTTTGCAGCGTTCAATCAAGCGCAGAGTAGTCAAAAGAATCCTCAGTCGTCAGCCGTCTTTCCTGTTCGGGGGAATGTTTATCCCGATGGGTGCGTTTCTCCTCATTTTTGATTCAGTAACTTCTTATTAAGGTTTTGATTATTGTGAGGCGTGCGATTCTGGTTTGCGGAATTTTGTTGGATTTTTTGAACCCTAATTTGTTGTTGATGATTGTGGAGGAAGTGATTTTATTTTTAAATGTGGGTGCGAGTAGTGGTAGTGTTTGTTATCAGGAGCATTGTGAGATACATATAATTCTTTGATTTTGCAGTGTGTACTCTGTAGCCCTTAGGGTAGGGAAGAGGCCGCAACCTTACATTCTAGACATTGACACTGGCAGTGATCTCACATGGCTTCAATGTGATGCACCCTGTGTTCGTTGCAGCAAGGTAATGAATGCTCTCTATCATGTTATATAGTGCTGTGTTATCAGCATTTAGCATTATTCTTTCATTTTTCACATTTGTTGATGCTTTGTGTGGTATCCAATTCAGAAACCTCAGTATCTATACAAACCGTCCAACAATCTGATCGGTTGCAAACATGCTATGTGTGGTGCTGTTCAAACAAGTAGCAACGATCCTTGCACTGATGCTCAGGAGCAGTGTGATTATGAGGTTCAGTATGCTGATCACGGTACATCGCTTGGTGTTCTTGTAGCTGACAACTTTCACCTACAGTTTACTAATGGTTCCCGTCTCAGCCCGCGTCTGGTTTTTGGGTCTGTAAACTACTTTTTCTGATTTTTTTTCTTTTTTGATTTTGCAAAAGGCAGTTAACTTAACTAACTATGATTTCAGGTGTGGGTATGATCAACATTTTCCTAGCTCAAATCACCCTCCGACAACAGATGGTGTACTTGGTCTTGGCACCGGAAAGTCTGGCATCTTGTCACAACTTAAACAAATGGGTTTAACCGGACATGTGTTTGGTCACTGTTTCAGTGGGCGAGGTGGAGGATTCTTGTTTTTTGGAGATAAAATTGTTCCTTCGTCAGGGGTGACCTGGGTACCTATGAGATCAACCGGTCATTCAATTGAGTACACACCTTGTTTCTATCCCGTCATTACAATATCTAGCGATTCATTTGATATATGTATGAGTTGTTGTTGACTCCTGTTTATGTACTAACGTTTTTTCTCTCCTTTCTCTATTTCTTCTTGTAGCAACCACTACTCATCGGGACCAGCAGAACTTTTATTTGATGGGCAGAGCACAGGCGCAAAAGGCCTTCTCATGATCTTTGATAGCGGGAGCTCTTATACATACTTCAATGCACTAGCATACCGGGCTACAGTAGCTGCGGTGAGTGCTTGATATAGAACCAATTGTAAGGTGAATAACGCTTCACACATTATAAATCTCCTTAATCAGTTGCATTTTCAGATAAAGAAAGACTTGAGTGGGAAGCCGCTGAAAGATGCAGTGGATGACCAATCACTCCCCATCTGTTGGAAAGGTGCGAGACCTTTCAGTTCAGTTCTAGACGTCAAGAGCTACTTCAAGCCATTACAACTGAAATATACCAAAACCAAGAACGCCCAGCTTGAAATACCCCCTGAAGCCTATCTAGTCATTACGGTTAGATACTGTTTTTTATTTTTTCTATGTTAAATCGAAAGAACTTTTGAAAATTATTAATAATGTTTTTCTTTTTTAGAAACATGGCAATGTATGCTTGGGTATTTTGAATGGCACTGAAGTGGGGCTCGACAGTCTAAATGTAATCGGAGGTAATATCTTGTATTTTCTTTTTTGAACTTGAAGCTGCATCACGTTAACAACCTTATAATTGTTTCCCAATTTTTTGAATGTAGACATTTCATTTCAAGATAAATTGGTGGTCTACAACAATGAGAACCAACAGCTTGGCTGGACTTCAGCAAACTGCAACAAGCTCCCCATGTTGTGAACCTTTTGTTGCCTTTATTTTTATAATATTTTATGAGATCACTGATTTCGAATTATAAATAGAAGTAAATAATTTGATTGTGATGCTTGACTGTTCACCGGCAGTTTTTGTTTATTAACAGAGATGGTCAAGATTATAGTGATGGTTTGTCTCAGCCGGATGCTGATGAGTTAAACCTATTGCACGAATTCAGTAGCGCAACTCATGGATGGCGAGATGAGCTGTAAGAAAGACCAGTAGTTGAAGTACATAGAAATGTTGACCATGTACTTGTACATGTATCTTGGTTATCATTAGATCAGGGATTTTGTTGCCAGGCATACACACCTGTGAGGCATTTTCTTTGAATCATTGATGTTGCTGATTTCAAAGGGTTGGTGCCTGTTCGTGGAGTAAAATCAGTTTGTTCATGTATCATCGACATGTCATAGTCGGTGTATATCAATTGTTTAGTGCGTCAAAAAAAATTGTGTAGTAATGTTATTAGGTATAGAGCAGATAGTGGTCAAAATGTCAAATGGGTAGATGCTAAGCAAGCCTAATAATGATGCGGAGATAGTGATCGTTAGATACACACATCAAAAGGATGTGATGGATGAAAGCTTATTTAGGGTCACCGACGTTTGGATTGTATATTTGTATCGAACGTTCTTTGTGTGTCCCTCTTTTAAGCCTTCATTTTTTGTTTCAAAAGTAATTGGATAAATTTATGAAATTTACCAAATTATTCTTCGTTCCATCAGAAAGCTTGTGGCGTTCGGAAATTGGGGGGTTTTTGTTCAAAAATCGCTCGATATGTATCGATGATTGCTGCATCAGGCAATTCTGGATGCATAATACGAGTGGGACAGGAGTTTAGTATGTAGGTTTTCATCATCTTGATTTTCACGGACGGAAGCAAACCTAAAACTATTTGGTATCTTCTTGTAGACTATTGTAGCTCCAAAGTCATCTTATTGAAAAGTCATTATTTATATTACGAAGATTCATTTTTTTGATGGATTCGTGAACTTACTTTGCATTTGTTGATTGTATTTTATCAATAGTTGAGATTGTGTCAACACATTAGTGAAATGTGTGAGTTGCATATGTTTTGCACGTGAAATGTGTAATGACGTGATGCAATCTCAGTTATTGATGAAATGTAATCAATAGATGTAACGTAGGTTCACGAATTCATCAAAAAATATGGACCCACATAAGCAAACCTCTATTAATATATTCTTATGCTCCACAGCATAAGTTGTATTGGCTATTTGGTCCCTTGGCATTTGTTTCATATGTTTTTTTGTAGTGATTAGGTTTAGGTTAATTACATAATAGAGAGTTTTATACAACACCACCACCCGTATAATGTGATATTATAATAAATCATCTCTTTTTATTCTGTATCAAAGCACTGCATCGACACTATTCTGTCAAATATATTAAATTGCGAGTACAATAGTATGATTTATATTATAATACACAATCCGTATAACAAACATATTTTCACTTCACCACCTCAATATATTTTCCGTTATCACTTCACCACTTCGATTAATGGAAAGGTGGTTAAATGATAATGAAAATAGAAAAGAGGTGATTTACAGTAATAACACATTATAAGTGTGGTGATGCAAATATATGTACACTTTTGCAGTTTATTATTGTTTGTTTTCGATTGTTTTGTGAAAGAATTGATACTTCTCGTGCTTATTTCAAGATACTTAAAAGAAGTACAACCTTATACCCAATATGCGCCAAGGAGAGCAAATTTGGGCTTAAAGTGAACAAAAGGAGCCAAATAGCTGGTTTACTCTCCCGAGCAAGTACCTTACTCTCCCGAGCATCCTAGGCACAGCTCAACATACTTTCTCGAGCAAGTACATTACTCTTCCAAACATCCTAAGCACAATTCAACATACTCTTCCAAGCAAGTACATTATTCTCCCGAGCAAGTACATTACTCTCCCGAGCAAGTACCATACTCTCCTGAGCATATATAGATTTTCATTACATCCAATGTCAGATGATGCATGCTACGTGTTAGGCGAAATGCCTAAGTGTTAGACGAAATGTCCAAGTGAATTAAAATTAAGTGTGTTAACTCTCCTATATTCTAGGGGTGAAGTGGAATTTCTTGATTACTTTTGTTTACTTGTTATTAAAGTAAAACCAATCAAACTTTAATCTACAGTTCCCCAATTTCTTTATGTTAAGAAAATTTATATAATTCTCAATTATTTAACTATCACCTTTCGACTTTAGGTCATCCTATAAATATTGTATAATGCGTGAATAGAATAAATATTTTCTCGAAATACCACCCTAAAGTTGCATGTCTACGATGCGCGTTCAGAGGCTAGGATTAGTCTATAATTTAAAGAGAATCGAACACTTTATATATAAACTATTGCCTAAATCTTAAGATTAATTATGAAAATTATGCATTACTTTTGGTTAAATTAATAGTCAATTTTCAGAAATGTCCTTAAAAAATTACAGTTTTTTGGCATCGAAACGTAAACCCTAAAAACCCTAAAATTTCTACTAGGCTTCAATAGCTAAAACCGACCAAAGGCAATTTAGGTTGGGAGGGAAACTTCCAAAGAAAGGAAGACCATTCACTCAATATTACGACATCTTATCATTCATTGACCGTACCAATTTTAGTGTACCTTTTTCATCTCATATTCCACACATACTTCCAATTGTGGAATTGTGGAATTGTGGAATTGTAAAAAATCATGATGAATTTTCTAGATTTCTAGCCGACCAGGCTGCCTAGTCTTAGTCAAGATAAATGCAGTACAAATTCAGATAATAAATCATGAATTTTTATATAAATTGACGAGGTTTTAAAAACTAAAATCATTCAGAAAATAACATATTGATGGATATTTATGAAAATCTAATTCATATTTCATCGAATTTCCAATTTTCATATAATAAGGCGGTGGCCGACAGATATTCATGAGGTTTTGGCAGATGGATTTCTATTATGGAATGATTACAACTATATTATTTGATTTATAGTCATTACCTTTTAATTGACATCCTCATATGTTATTGTTACATTGAGTTATAATGAAATAAAATATTGTTGCATATTATTTTGCGAACAAATGTAGTAGTGTTATTCTCGTGTATAATTTGCTATGAAAGCAGTTTATGCATTCTCTTGGAGTAAGACTGCCTGTAACACGACTCGCAAGAGCAAAGAAATTTACTTTTTGGGAAGGAAATTCTAGGCAGTGTCCAAAGAAATTCACTCCCGGATGCAAAGCAAGATATAATGCAGAAACTACTACTGAAATTCATCAACATCAATGTTAATGTGAGGCTGCTGGTCCAATAAGCCAAGTGAAAGTGTGAATGCAAATTACAAGTCACAAAAGGCGGAAAGATAAGTACTGAGTTTGTAATGACAGAGGGTAACCCATTGTGTGATACACAAGCTTCCATAGTCTTACATAAAACCCTCATTGTAACATCAATAAACATTAATCTGAGACTGATCCAAACATTGTTGGGACTTTAAAATGGGATTTACAAGCAAGAGGGTTTCATGGATTCTTATGCTAGTGATTTCCATGGTTGTCCTTGCAGCTGAGATGGGCACAACAGGTGCAACTCCCACTGCAGCTGAGTGCAAAGTACAAAGAAGGCTTGGGATCAATGCATGTAAATCTGTTTTATATGGAATGCAACCTTCTTCTGATTGTTGTTATAGGGTTAGGGTAACTCCTATAGAGTGTGTTTGCTCTGTGGTCACTCCAGAGCTGGCTGCCCTTGTTAAGGACCTTGGTAAGGCTATTCGAATGGTTGAAAGCTGTGGAAGAAGAGTCCCTAGACATTTCAAGTGTGGAAGTGAGCATGATATTCCCGCACTCTTTGATTAAGTATACAGTAACATATGTTTGTTTTTAATTTCACTAACAACAACTTTGTTTCCTATTACCTTGCTAGGCATAACCACACCATGATGAAAACGAGCAAGCAAGAACGGATACTGCGACATCGATTTATATACTAGAATATGCAGGAACCGAATAAAATGAACAACCATGAAGCCACTGTACTACTTGGTATATACTAATAAAAATATTTCTCTAAATGTTTACCCCTCCTATTGCAGTTTTGATGGTATATTGCAGTGCCATTATTTCTATCACTCTTAAAGGAACACACCCGTTCTATCAATTGAAACTCATCTAAAATTTGAGATCTTGAGACCCACATTTCAATTATCGGATCTTTTCAATCTATTTTCTTATAGGAAAGACACGTGTCACTTTTTGCACACATATTGAATTAAGTCACGTGAAACCATTTCCACTTTCTCTTTCAACCATTGGATGCATATTATGGACACGTGACATCATCTGCAATTCTGCACCTTCCTTAAATACATTGATGCATAACATGGATTCAAAGAAACTGCACCCATGGAAGTATATCATGAGTAAGCATGTTAGTAGTACACATTGACTCAAAGGTATTGCACCCATGGTGCACAAAGCCCAATCCCGCTAAGAGGTCAATAATAAAAGTATACCTACTTATTAATGGTTCGGGTGACACTGACACTATTTTTATAGACTGTACATGTAAAAACATAGTCGTCAGATCAAAATGATCTTCCGCATGCCTTGCCTCCACCGCCTCACCCTCTCCCACCCTTAATTCCCACCCTTCCCCGGCCACTCTTCCCTCCACCTCATCTCCCTCACATGTCTCTGATGCGTCCTTCCGTCACTACGTCATTTTCAACACTTTGCAACATAGAGAAATTGATGTTGCATAGGTGTATGTTGCATTAGTCAGGCACGACATTTAAGTTGACGTTGCATAAGAGGACACGTTGTCTTAGATAACTTTCGGAACATACACTAACGCAACATCTAAACATATGTTGATAATTCAAAACGATATACTAATACAACATACAGACATGCAACATCATAATGTATGTTGCGTGGCACGAAGCAGGGAAAACTTGTTGACTTTTCAACGTCGTTGTAAATAAATCGTACTAGTGTTTTATGATATGATGGTTGGTGTGGGGTTGTTTGTTCTCATTCGGTTACGCAACATACGTAGTCTTTGTATGTTGCAAAAGTATATTAACATTAATGATGAAACTATGAAGGGAAATGAGGGAAAATTGAGGGGGAAAATGTACAAGAATGAATAATGGGTAAGAGGGAAATATTTTGTGGAATAAAAAAGAGAGAGTAAAAAGAGGAGGGAAAGTGTGAAGGAAAATTGATAATGAATAAATATTTAGATTTAATATTCTAATTTTGATCCAACAACTTATATTAACTGACTTATTTTAAATGTGTAAAGGTTTAGGATTTGAATGTTGAAAGGGTACAAATTTGATATAAGCTTCTACTCTCATTCGTACTTATTTTTTGTTTAAAATTATAATAAAATATAGACATATCTTTTTATATAAAAATATAGAAGTGTCATTTATTATTCTTTGTAATGGATTTTCGGTGTAAATAGAGGATTCGGATCCGGTGCAGCGCTGCTATTTGCTGCGGGTACCAAAACGACGTCGTTTTGACGTTTTTTACTATTACCCTATGTAGTTTTGAGTGAACCCTTTACTAAAACTACGTAGTTTTAGCTCGCAGCAAATAGCTTTAGCTGCACTGGATCTAATTCCGTAAATAGACATGTTCAATTTCAATTTTAAATTGAATTAATGTTGACATGTATCAATGAGATTACGATTTGCTTAATCAGAAAAAGAAATATATTAAGTAATAAAATATAACATGTCTGCTATTTTTAGAAATGCGTATAACGTGGAAAGATAATCCCAAAATTTTCTAACTTCCCTCATCTACATTTTATTATTAAAATTTCATTAATTCAAAAATAGTACTTTCAAGGGTTTGGGGTTTGAGGTTTGGGGTATAAACCTTAAGGGTTTAGGGTTTGGGGTATAAGCCCCAAGGGTTTGCGGTATAAACCCTAAGGGTTTGGGGTTTGGGGAAGCCCCAAGGGTTTGGTTTGAGGTTTGGTATAAACCCTAAGGTTTGGGGTATAAGCCCCAAGGGTTTGGGGTTTGAGG
This sequence comes from Sedum album, assembly GCA_006409495.1. Taxonomy (NCBI): domain Eukaryota; kingdom Viridiplantae; phylum Streptophyta; class Magnoliopsida; order Saxifragales; family Crassulaceae; genus Sedum; species Sedum album. The sequence continues at coordinate 87,380 of QZGG01000228.1, read as the reverse complement.
TCCCAAGGGTTTGGTTTTGAGGTTTGGGGTATAAACCTAAGGTTTGGGTTTGGGGTATAAGCCCCAAGGGTTTGGGGTTTGGGGTTTGAGGTTTGGGGTATAAACCCTAAGGGTTTGGGGTTTGAGGTTTGGGGTATAAGTCTAAGGGTTTGGGGTATAAGCCTAAGGGTTTGAGGTTCATGGTATAAGCCTAAGAATTTGGAAAATTAAAAATTGGAAAACCATATTTCATCATTATGGAGTTAGTATTTTATTAGAATTAAATTGTTTTATTTTGAAATTGAAATTTCATCATTCAAATGAATGATTCGTGATATTTTTGACCTTTGTTAACATAAATGATTAAGTGATCATGTAGAAATAAATGATGAAAATATCTAATATTTAATATGAATATATTATACGAATAGAACATCATTAAAATTTAATTTAATTATTTTTATTTCCTAAATTGATGACAACGTATCAACATAACACGTTTAATCTATTTTTATTGATTATGTACAATTTCTTGTACTATTTAAAACTAGGGTTGGAATTAAGTATTGAATGAAGGGTAGAGATTATAATCCGAGTTCATTTATATTAACCAATCATCATTGGCCACGTCACTAGTAAGAAGAAGAGGGAAATTAAAGAAGTAAGAGGGAAAACAAAATTTTGGCAGATGTAATCTCATCTGTTGATCTCAACCCTAAACCAAACCCACTTCTATTTTCACAGCCGTTCTCCTCTCCTTCCACTTCAGCTCTCTACTCTATCCTCCATGTTACTCAACATATGCTCTTCTGTCATCTCAATCGCCATGTCTCCATTGTCTACCGCTTCTTGATCATGTCTCCAAAGCCGTAGAAGGCGACATATCTGTTAGAGGTGCTCCGAATCGTACCTGCTAGAGCCGCTTCGAGTTGGATGTTGGATTTGGAGTAGAAGAGATGAAACGCCAGCGTCAGTCTCCAACTGCCCATTGTTGGACAACAGAGTAAGTGCTTCTCCTAAATAATCTTATACTTTGTGATTTAAGATGCAAACATCGGTGTGCTACACATAACTACAAGTACAATATGGCTTATGATAGATCTGCTTATATGCAAAATAATTTTAAAATTTGTAATTTCAGTTGCAAAGCAATGAGAGGGAGTACTTTTTTCAAGGAAGTTAATTGAAATTAGGTCCTCTTGTCTTAAGAAATGTATTGTTTACCTTGGATCCTATCCCTATTCCTCTTTGTATATTCAATTATAATTAGTTTATTGGTGGACTCGGATCCGATAATACGTTGCTATTTGCTGCGGGTATCAAAACAACATCGTTTTGACATTTGTATTATAATCTTATGCAGTTTTGAGTGAGCCGTTTAACAAAACTATGTAGTTTTGGCTCTCCCAGCAAAATGTGTATAATTAAAATCCCCATTATATATGGTGTTAAAGAAATTAATTAAAATATGTAATGTATTAATTAATAAATCGAGGGGTATTTAGGGTAGATGAATTTTGGCTTTGAACTAACCAATAATAATCCTCCATTAAATTATTAATGATAATAATTTTGTATTCTTCTCTCTAATCAAACGGAAATATACATAAATTGCATGAACCTTGGAATATATTTGATAATAATGGCAATAATAATTCTTCCTTTGTTTATCGTCAATTATAATAATTTTGTAATCATCTCTCTAATCAAACAACCTTGTAATATAATTAATAACTAGGTATTGACCCGCGATGTGCGCAAGGTGATGGATTTAACAAAATGTATTTCTATATAATTAATTGAAAATACAAGCCAACCAATCAGAAAAAAGGGATTTAACGAAATGTATTTCTAAATAATCATGAAATATTTCCGAATCTATAATATTCTGTATTCGACACATGCTGCCAAAATATTTACATGAAATATTTGACTATAATCGTTTCTATAGTTGACAATAGTATTAAATATTTGATAATGCTGCCAGAATATTTACACGAATTATTTTACATGTGTTAAATATTTTGATTCCAATTTTAATGATTCCGATTAAATATTATTATTCAAAAAAGCCAGCCAATCAGAAAAAGGGAAAAAATTCAAAATTCTAAAAAAAATGACACATAGGCCAAATTGCTTACACGACGACACGTGTCCAATCATACATCCCTTTTAATATATATATGATATTTTACATGTGTTAAATATTTTGATTCCAATTTCAATGATTCCCATTAAATATTATTATTCAAAAAAGCCAGCCAATCAGAAAAAAGGGAAAAAAATTCAAAATTCTAAAAAAATGACACATAGGCCAAATTGCTTACACGACGACACGTGTCCAATCATATATCCCTTTTAATATATATATATATATATGAAAATATTATTATTCAAAAAAGCCAGCCAATCAAAAAAAGAAAAAAAAATTCAAAATTCTAAAAAAATGACACATAGGTCAAATTGCTTACACGACGACACGTGTCCAATCATACATCCCTTTTAATATGTATATGATATATGATATTTTACATGTGTTAAATATTTTGATTCCAATTTCAATGATTCCCATTAAATATTATTATTCAAAAAAGCCAGCCAATCAGAAAAAAGGAAAAAAAATTCAAAATTCTAAAAAAAATAACACATAGGCCAAATTGCTTACACGACGACACGTGTCCAATCATACATCCCTTTTAATATATATATATATATGATATTTTACATGTGTTAAATATTTTGAGTCCAATTTCAATGATTTCCATTAAATATTATTATTCAAAAAAGCCAGCCAATCAGAAAAAAGGGAAAAAATTCAAAATTCTAAAAAAATGACACATAGGCCAAATTGCTTACACGACGACACGTGTCCAATCATACATCCTTTTAATATATATATGATTTAACGAATAATGTGTTCCTTCTTTGTTTATCTTTAATTTTAATAATTTTAATCTTCTTTCTAATCACACTGTGAAATCAAAACAATTCGCATTAAAAGACTTTGATTTTTGTTGATAAAAGACTTCAATTATTAGTGTCTATTAAAAGTGGGTGAATATAAACAATGTGATTTTAAAATATAGGACAATGCCACTGGTTTCCATGACAAATTTTAAACATAAGATAATCATAAACTCTGCATGGCACATGTACAGGCAATGCCCCCATATTTTGATGTATCCGTGAGTTTTAGTCTCGTACCACTAGTTACTTACTTACTATTTGCATGATATAAGATCAAGAGAAAATTGTATACGTTTGTGGGACGGTGAGACCTAATCTCAACCATTGATTTAGATTAATCTATAGCGGTTGTGTTAAATTTATTTAATACAATTAAAATGAATTAGCAAAAAATATGAGACGGTTGAGTATTTACGATTATCAATATCAACCGTTGGATTGATATAAATCATTTGTTAAGATGATAACCTTCCGTCTCACATAATTTTGGTTAATTATCCTCCGAAAACCATTTCCATACTTTATATATAGAATGTAAATTAAAAATTTTAAAAAGGTATATTAAGAAAGTAAAATGTGACCTAAAAATAATACATCTTAGTCATTGATTTATACTAGACATTGCAAGTGATTCAGATCCAGTGCTGCAACAACAATTTGCAGCCATCCATCTACGTAGTTTTTGTAAAAGGTGCATCCAAAGTTACATAAGTTTGTAGTAAATAATATCAAAATGATGTCATTTTTATCATCGCGGCAAATAGCTGCGCTCCACCTATCCAGATCCCATTGCAAGCCATCGTCATGTGACTTCTAACCAACTATATGCTTCAATCTCGCCTACTATGTCAATTAATAATGCATGCATGGTTTGCATGTTGATTTCTTTATTAAAGATTCGTCTATACTTAAGAGAGCAACAAAGACTAAAGTTAGAAATCATACTACAATTATGTATCCAATCATATGGTGCTGAGCTTTAGTGTCACGTACACTAATAATCGTTGCAGTTCATAATATGTGCACATAAAATTATATGATAAATTTACAAATTATAATGTAGATATGTGATGGTATTTTTAGTAATTAATAATACATGCAAAGGTGTGATGAGAATTTGAATTGTGGCTTCAAAAGAAACCGTCAATTCCACCCCTTGCATTTTATATATAGGATAGTTACCATGATATATATAGGTCGAAGAAATATAAATTAAAATTCTATAATAACAACCATTTGTTTGAAACCTCATTTGGTATGTGTTGGCACGACCCAAATTTCGTACAACCCATCTAATTATTGCGAGTACAAAAATAAATTCATTTTGACGTTTTTACTATTCCTTTATGTAGTTTTATCTGAATTTTTTACCCAAACAATGTAATTTTATTTCCCAGCAAATTAGTTTTGCTGCATCCAAGAAAGGTAGCCAAGTGGTAATAGATAGACCACATTGTTTCAATGTTCAAGTTTAAACCTCTAGTCGGACTAACCTAAAACACCTTTGTTTTATCTATCACAGTTAATATTTTTCGAATATTTCAAAATCGAGAGGTGGATAAAGTACTGAAAAATATATATATATATAGCATAGTTTTGAAACTGTCTGTTAATAGTATTCGTTTTAAATTTAAAACAAAATATCTCAAGTAAGCCCTAAGAACCCTATAAAAGCACATGTGAGGGTGTCCATAATACATCATCTTACTCATCTACATCTTCTCTCTACAATTATAACATCGAAAGCTCGAGTTTCTTTCTCGATACTCAACATGGCAATGCTGAAAAAGTCCAAAAGTTTCATGTTCACCAAAAGATCCATCCCCACCTATGATGACCCCGCAGCCCACATCGCAGAAGTTTTGCATAAGTTTGGTGAGCACGGTGGTATAAACATGTCCATAGAAGCATCAGCCACTTTCTCCGTCATGGAGCCAGAAATTATGGGACGCGTGTTTACCGGCGAGTTAGGCCCTGACCTAGATTATTTTGTCTATAGTAGACATTTCAATCCAACTGTTATGAACCTCAGCTGCCTCATTGCAGCAATGGAAGGCACTGAGGCTGCCTATTGCACTACTAGTGGAATGTCCGCCATTTCATCTGTCATTTTTCAGCTCTGCCGTGGAGGAGGCCATGTTGTGGCTTCACAAGCTGTCTACGGAGGGACTTATGCTTTATTGGCTCACTTTTTACCTCGTGTGGCTGGAATAAGAACAACCTTTGTAGACATTTCAAATTTGGATCAGGTGGATGAAGCCATTGTTGAGGGTGAGACAAGTTTGTTGTACTTTGAGTCGGTGTCTAATCCATCTCTTACCGTGGCAGACTTACCGAATCTGGCAAAGATTGCACATGATAAGGGAGTGAAGGTTGTAGTTAACAATACTTTTGCTCCGATGATCTTGTCACCGGCTAAGCTTGGTGCAGATGTTGTGGTGCATAGTGTCTCTAAGTACATCAGTGGAGGAGGAGACATCCTAGCTGGTGCGGTGTGTGGATCAGCAAGTCTAATTAACTCCATGATGGACTTGCAACAAGGCGCTCTAATGCTCCTGGGGCCAACAATGAACCCTAAAGTTGCATTTGATTTAGCCGAGAGAATCCCTCACTTGGGTCTAAGAATGAAGGAGCATTCAGCTAGGACAATGACATATGCAACAAGGATGAAGAACCTTGGGATGAAGGTCATATACCCCGGCTTGGAAGATCACCCTCAACATCATCTGCTAACATCCTTGGCAAACAAGGGTTATGGATATGGAGGGGTTCTATGTTTAGACATGGAGACCGAAGAGAAGGCATATAAGTTAATGAGTGAGTTGCAAAATGGGACAAAGTTTGGGTTAATAGCTGTCAGTTTGGGATACTATGAAACCCTAATGTCTTGCTCGGGTAGCAGCACTAGCAGTGAGATGCGCGAGGATGAGAAAGCCAAAGCAGGGATCTCGCCGGGTCTGTTGAGGATATCTGTGGGGTGTAATGGAACATTGGAGCAGCGATGGAGTCAGTTTGAGAGGGCCTTGTCCAAAGTTAAAGGCTTTGGTTCGCTCTAAAAGAAGGTTGTGTTTGATGTTGTGTATGCACTTTGTTGGTGTTTCATAAGTTTCTCGTTTCTCGTTTCTCGTTGCTCGTGTTTCTCTTTTCTCGTTTCTCATTTTGTATATGTTATCTATACAAAACTATGTACGGTGCTGTAAAGGGGACACATTTAACTCAATGTCGTAATTGAGTTTGTCCCGATCAATAATATCCCCTTTTTGTTAAAAAATCTCAATAAATCTCACTTTTCAAACCTTATTGTGATGAATACTACAGTAAATGTATTTGCTATGTGATCCTCATGGCGCAATGGTCAAGCCAAAAGATAATAATTAAGTAGCGTTTAGCCTTGAAAGGAAACTACTGATTTAGAGTTTTTTTTTGTCGAAAACCATCTAAAATTTAATAAAATAATCCTTTCAACTTTTAAGTTTTAACCACCTTTCATTTCCTTTGATATCGCGTCACTATCTCTGCCATCTTTTGTAATTATGTCAACAGTTAACTGCTTTGAGTAGATAAACTCTTCCTATTAATAAAACTTAAAGGGGTGGAATTGGCGGTTTCTTTTGAAATCACAATTCACATCCCCATATTCTTTCACATTTTACTAATTACCAAAACAGGTCCTTACCCTATATTATCTTATAATATGAAAATATGACAAACGTAATAGCAGATAAAATTTATAAACAACTCTCAACATTTTATGAAACGAAATGATAACGTATCTAAAATAGATGCAAAAAAACTTAAGCATTTGCTATGTCTAAGAGGCGACTCTTAAGCGAAACAAAAGAATATCGTAAAAAGCATGAATGAATTATATAAACTATCAAAGAGCTGTATGTAATATATTTTGATAGCTAGAATAGAGTATATGTATTGTTTTTTCCATGCATTTGAAAGAAGTTGGATAGATTTTTAATTTTTATAGTTATATGTTTATTAAGATGCATGTTAAGGGTTTGATATAATGCCTAAGTGTATCAATAGAATTGAACTCCCAGAACTTGATGCAGATTGATTCTTCGGATGTTCAGCGGCTATTTCATTGTTGCTTTGGGAGTCAACTGTGCGCGAGAGCGATAATTTCTCTTTGTGAAGGTTAGATTTGTATTGAGTTCTAAGCGTCACCAAATAGATCGAGAGGTTGACAATTGACATGCTTGAATTTCACAAGGTTTAATAGTCTGAGAGGTTGAGAATCGATACTTTTAGCACATCAATTACATTCCTAGAAGAGATAGTTGAACTTGAAATTTGATACCCAACCTTAAGAAAAGTAAACAACTAAAGTTTGTGTATATAAATTTGAATGTTAAATTCTCATTAGTCAAACGGGTGATATAGAATCCTTAATCACACTTTATCTTCTTGTTTAAATCCAACCATCAATCACTAATTCTCAAAATCTTTTATGTTAAGTGAAATTTTGTAATGAACTAGTTAATTAATTGAGAATAATCGACTTTTAAAGTAAATGTGATGTGAAGCTAGCCTGTAGATTAGAAGCCCGATCCAACTCACCAATCGAGTCAGACGGCTGGACCAATCAAGACGACAGTAGCTGATGATGAGGATCCAAGTTGGAGAGTTTTGAGCCGTTGATGAGGAACTTGATCCAACGGTGAGTGAAAAGGGTATTTAAGCATCGCAATCAGTTTTCCGGTTGCTTCCATCTCTCTCTAGCGGTGATTTAGGGTTTCATCTCAGATGGATTGCTGAGAGTGTGGGACCGCCAGACTGGGCGAGTGTGATCGGTCATTTCAACTATGTGATAAGGCTGCTGTTAGGTTGTTAGCACTGGTGCTCATGTTTCAAGCACAGTTTTGGCTAGGTTTATAGTCGTGGTTTGATTCAGTTTTGCATGTGTCTTTAGAGACTCTTGGATAACTTTCAATGCCGATTTGCGCAACTGCATAGTGCATAGAGTTCTGACGGAGCTCAATGGGGAACCGATTTATATCACCGAGGATCTTCTAAACCGAATGTAATTGTGTCAAGTAGTGATTGCATGTTAGGTTAAGGAAATACGGATTAATATAATGACTGTGTCAAGTAGTCCGTCTAAATGTAATTGTCAGCTCCATGGCTATACTATGGCGATTTTTTTGAAAACCAATTAAAATTATTGAATGTGTCAAGGGACTGTGTCAAGCTCAGATAGAGATATCTAGTGACTAAGTCAACGAAAAGTTTAGAAGTCATTAAATGACAGAGCTGGTTTTTCGGATTACATATCCATTACATGAAGCATTGATTATATAACCGTTACAGGAAGCATACGATTACAGAACCGTTACAGAAACCATTCTGCCAGTAATTGTCAATTATTACGAATGGTAACGTTTGAGCATTTATTGGAAGCAATGATAGTCTAAAGGGTTGCCGAGATATATAAGAAAAATAAGTTTGCCAATCTTTGTATCGAATCCATGAGCTAAACACCAATCTGCATTACATAAACTCAAGACACAAGCTGCAACAAACAAGAGGTTTGTTGATACTGGAGAGTTAATTAGAGACAAATAGGAGATTCGTTACAGTTTAACAATCAAGACGGGACGGAGGAGATTCACATCTCTATTTTATTTTAGTACTGAGTGATAAAGGAAAAGTTTGAATTGTAGTTAAGTTGAAATTACTGAATACAGTTAATGTATCACATCATCGATGTCATTTTTAATAAGTATACAAGTAAACGTATCAAAACTTTTGAGTATTTTTATTCACATGTGTTACGTTGTTATGCTCGTTTGTATTATTTGTCGTCATTGCAATAATTTGAGTAGGCGGGTTAAAAGTTTCAATCTTTATGGTACGAAATTATTTGATGCCATTAATTTTTTTTCATGATGGAATCATAATTTAATATATTGAAATGATATCTTCTCTCTAAGACAAAATACACAAATATGAGCTGATTTGATTTAGTATAATAACTTGATATTTTTATTTCAATCTTATATACATTATTGCCAACATTTTCTGAAGTTGACAGGTTGTAGTCCAATTATGTTGATAGCAACAAAACAATTACGTATATTTTGAACATTTGATAAAGTTGTATACATGTCACTAACAATTTTTTTTGATAGCACATGTCACTAACAATTTAAAACAGTCAAATTGCTTCAGATTTAAGATTACATCAGGTGAGTTCTCCAATAATTGCATGTGATTTCCATATGAAGATCTCTTTTTTATTCGCATGTGTTGTTATGCTCGTTTGTATTATTTATCGTCATTGCAATATTTTTAGTAGACGGGTTAACAGTTTCAATCTGTATGGTACGAAATTATTTGATACCATTCATTTTTGTTTATGAAGGAATCATAATTTAATATATTGAAATGATATCTTCCCTCTAAGACAAAATACCAAATATGAGCTGATTTGATTTAGTATAATAACATGATATTTTTAGTATAATAACTTGATAATTTTATACCAACATAAATTTGCTGAAGTTGACAGATTGTATTGTCCAATTATGCTGATAGCAACAAAACTATCACGTATATTTTTTATTTTGCTAAAGTTGTATTTACATGCCACTAACAATTTAAAACAAACTACACTAACGCATGGAATACATTTTGAGAGGAATCAACTCAATTATTAAGTTTTCAATGACATATATATGATTTGTCTAATCAAACATGTTAGATTCAATAATTTTCACATTTGATTCCTCGTTTCTCTTGAATATTACCAAGTACAGCCACCATGGTTTCCTTGTACAGTTCACAACATATGGCCCTTAATAATATGAAAAGGCAATCCATTAATGGCTTTCATAGGAGTAGGGGAGAAATCGTTACTGGGTATCGGAATTTTCACTGAAAATGGTCCCGGTCCTGGTGTTTCGGGAGTTTGGGTTGTGGTACCGGTACTGGTACCAGTTGCTGAAAAAATTGAATATTATCCGAAAACCATTATCGGTACCGGGACCGGGACCATCAAGAGTATACAGTTTTGGGTAACGATTGGATTCGACACTTAAAGCGGTAAAAAATTCGGAACTTTCCCGGTGCCGGTAACTATTCAACATAAAACCTAGTATTTAACTATTTATAGTAAAATCCGTAACCGAGGTGAAAAGAGGTCGGTACGCTCGGTATCCTCGATTCCGTACCGAGCACACCGAGGCATCGTGAATATGCTGAACTTTCTGACCAAAAATCAGCTCGGCACACTAGGTATGGTACCGAGCATACCAAGATGTCGTGTTGAAGTTCGACTTTCTGACCAAATTCAGCTCGGTACACTAGGTATAGTACCGAGCGTACCGAGAAGCGGTGATTTTGTAATTGGGTACCGATACTGGTAACGGTCCCTCCTTTTCGTTACTGGGAAAGTGCCGATTACCGTTTCTTTGTTTTTTTAGCCGGTTTGGATCAGGCACTAGCACCGGCACCGGGACCGGGACCGGTAAATAATTCGTTACCGGTTTCTTTGTTACACCCCCTAGATAGGAGAACAGACAATAATGGGAAATTATTAGAACAACCTTATATTATTATTATTATTATTTTGTCATAGCAGGTGAAGCATAGATTATTATAAATATGAATATTCGTCAAACTATGCTGACAGCTACAAAATATAAATGCATTTATTTCTCATTATTAGACTAACATATCATCAATGTGATAATGAAAGAGCAACCTTCCTGTAACATGCAATCTTGATGATTAACATTTTTTGTTTTTGCATGAATGTTTAAGCATAGATATTCATAGTGCCAGAGCCACATTATAGGTTAGGGTTCGGTTGATCCCAGTTTTAGAAAATGTGTATTATTGTTACAAAAAATGAGCATTGGCCCATGAACGTAATAATTTGACCCATTCATATTTCTATTACAATTATATGAGTTTACATATATATTTTGGAATCATGTAACAATGACCTATTTAAACAATAACTGACACTTTAACTCTTTGTTAACGCAAATATATAAGCATCTCTTATGGTAATTAAGCATTCTCTAATTAGTTCTTCTCCAATTATGCACTTTAAATATAGCATCTCCTCTAATTAACTATCTCCAAGCATACACATCTAATCAAAACTCAATATAAGTAGTGGTCTCTAAACACTAATTCTACTATCTAGAGCATTCACAAAGATGTTCTAACCATTAGGACACCATCCTATTAATCCGTTTTCTATTCTCACTACTATAGAAATGATAATGGAATGATAAAAAGAGGTGGTTTACTAAAATATCACATTATAAGGGTGGTTCCGTGAAAAACCCCCTATCATGAGGGTGGTTTTTCGTAATTATCCCTTTTAATTAAGTCATTATTATATTGTCTTGATACTCTATCGGGTAATATGAGATAGAAATAGATCTCTAGCGTTTGTTAACTTCTTGATCTATTATTGACTTAGGCTTAGTTTGAACGTGATGTTTGTTTGGATACCGAGTGCATTAATACATTAGTTCTACTTGTAGAATAATAAAGAATATCAGTTGTCGATTTGTGGCACATTGAGTAATTGGATGGTAATTGAAAAGTATACATTGGATCATGAAGCATGACATGTAAGTCGACTTTTGGGTCCAGTGTATGCTTGCAATTTATCATGGTATCAAGAGCAGGTCGAACCTGGGCCCATTATGTGATGTGGGAAGGTGTTCAACTCATTTGGACACCGCTGCGGCGGGGGATTGGTAGTCGTGGTCAAAGCAAAGGACTCGTGCGCGTTGGATTGATTGAGACGATGATTTGCTACGAAGTCGTGCCACATGTATGGGCGATGAAGTATTGGAGTTGACATCTCGGCATGCACAACTTGTCAGCTGAAGGGAAGGTGTTGAATAATAAAGAATATCAGCTGCCAAGCTGTCCCCTATCGAGTAATTGGATGGTAATTGCAAAGTATATATTGGATCATGAACCATGTGTAAGTCAACTTTTGAATCAAAGTATATACTGGACCATGTATATATTAGTTTAGTATATGCTTGCAATTTATCACTAGTTAGAATAGAATACTATAGTTACAACATATGAGTGATTGATATTTATACGGCAGTCCTCAATTATTTAAGGGGTGAGTTTGTACAAGAAAAAACATGAATTAATCCACACATTATATATTAGTGTGTCCAAAGATTTATATAGCAGTCCTGATTATGAGATTATTACCAAATCACATTGTAAATTAGTTGGACAAGTAGGATAGAGAGGAGTCAATTTGAGTTCGATTTTTGATGATGATTGGTGGGAGTTCAGAGTTCCGGTGGGTAAGATAAAGTTGAATAAATAGATGGGTTTATTAACAAACCGTCCTTACACTATGACGTTTTTCCAAAAACCACCTCAATAAAAGAACTTTACTAAAACCACCCATATAATCATTTCGTTATCTTTCGAACCACCCAAAGCTAACCGTGTTAACAAATATGAAATATTAATAAAATAATAGTTTATAATTAATTTAATAATTATTTATTATATATTCAGTAAAAAGTCTTAAAATCACCAAAAAACGGAAATCAATTAAAAATTCATATATACATAGAAACATATTTCTAAAACATCATATATATATTAAAAGAGAAGTATGATTGGACGCGTGTCGTCGTGTGAGCGATTTTGCCTGCGTGTCATTTTTTTAGAATTTTTTCCCTTTTAACTGATTGGCTGGTTTTTTTCTAAATCCTAAAACCCTCTTATCTAATTTTTTAAAATTGGTTGCACACAAATTTAAAATTGGTTACACACAAATTTAAATTTAACAATTTTTTAAAATTGGTTGCAAGATTTTTTACAAGATATTCGTACAAAATTTAAAATCATGATATTCGTGTGAGCCATTAATTCTTCATACCTGTGGAAACATTGTAGGGTTTTGCGTCTAACCAAAAACATGAGGCTCCTTAGCGAATCTGATAGTGTACGAGCAGAGGATATTAAGGAATTTTCTCAATGGATATTGGATTTAGGAGATGGCAAGATTAATGAGCCGAATAGTGGGGAAACCATCGTCGACATTCCAGAAGATATTCTGATTACTCAGTGCAATGATCCTATCGAGTCTATTGTTTCAGAAATTTATGGAAACGCATTCAAGGATTCAAATGACCCATTGTTCTTCCAGGAAAGGGCTATACTGTGTCCTACCAACGAAGATGTGGATGTTATCAACAACTATATGCTTGATCGGTTGACAGGTATTTAAATATTCTAATATGATTCATACTACCCAATATGTTTTCATTACAGAAAGCATGATTCTTTCCATATGGCTATCTTATGCATGTGTTGAAAGGATTTATCTAAGCTCTGATAGTATTGATCCTTCAGATACGAGCTCGAAGGATGACTCTATTTTCTCCCCAGAATTGTTGAATAGTATTAAATCATCTGGGCTGCCTAATCACGAGCTACGACTAAGGATTGGTACACCTGTTATGCTTATAAGGAATCTTGGTCCTACAAATGGGTTGTGCAATGGAACTAGGTTGCAGATAACCCAACTGGCAAATCATATTGTGGAAGCAAATGTTATTACTGGAACTCGAGTTGGAGAAAAAATGTTTTTACATCAGATGCTGATAACACCCTCTGATACTAAGCTTCCTTTCAAAATGAGGCGTAGGCAGTTTCCGTTTAAAGTTGCATTTGCAATGACCAAAAAATGTTTTTACATCAGATGCTGATAACACCCTCTGATACTAAGCTTCCTTTCAAAATGAGGCGTAGGCAGTTTCCGTTTAAAGTTGCATTTGCAATGACCATCAACAAAAGCCAGGGACAAACTCTAGCAAGAGTTGGTTTGTATCTGCCCCGCCCAGTATTTTCACATGGACAATTGTATGTTGCTGTGTCTAGGGTGACGTCGAGGAAGAGTTTAAAAATTCTTATTGTCGACAAGGATGGCATACCCCAAAATTCAACCATGAATGTCGTTTTCAAGGAAGTTTTTCAGAATTTATAGTATAAAGATGGAGATGTTTTTCCCAACATAACCCGAGTTCAAAACTACCGAAGATCCCAATTGTATTTTCAATTAATTATATAGAAATACATTTCGTTAAATTCATCACCCCGCGCACTGCGCGGGTCAATACCTAGTACAAATTAAAAATATTAGTAGAAAATTCATAAAAATTTCAAAAAATCAGAAAATGCCCAAAAATAAAAATAAAAATCCAAAACATAAAAATTAAGCTAATAAACCAATATTTAAAAATACTATTGAGATTAAAATTTGATTATGAAGTAAAGTGGGCGGCTGAGTATGCAAAAAACATGAGATGCTTAGATTTCATTGTTATTCTACTTTTAATCTCATCCGTTGGATTACAATTACTCAACGATCCGGATTGTGACTCACTGTCTTACAAAAATATAAATTGTCATCCTCGAACTTTTCCCTAATTAGAACGGCATCATTTCCCCTATAATAAAAAAACCTCTCGTAGTATAAAGAAAAATGGCTAAGCTATATTTTCTTTAGTTAAATTTTTAATAAATTAACAAAGACAATTATAATTATTACTTGTTCAACTAATTAAAATGAAAAGTAAGATGATACTCACCCGTTTCACAAAATAATATTTGGCTCGCTATAATATTTCCTATAAATACTATACTACAAACCATTGTTTCCATTTCAACCATTCAAAAATATTATCTATTTTAAAGGGTTAAGTTTCAGGAGGACATTAAGTATTTGTGAGACGGCTGGACGAAATCTCAACCCGTTGATTTGATTAATCTAACAGTTGAGATTAAAGTTAGTTTTTATTAAAGTTGAATGTTGGATTTGCGAAAAACACGGGGCGGTTGGATTTGAAGGTTTTTTTACTTTTAATCTCATCCATTATATTGATAGAAATCAACGGTTGAGATATTGTCTCTCCGTCTTACAAAACTTTAGTTGTCTCCCTAAAACCTTTTCCCTATTTTAAAATAGGTATAAAATCAATAAAGTTAAAAACCGAAGAAATTGAGTTTAAATAAAATTTAAAATGTATATTAGAATCAACATCAATATATTATAGATAAAAAATATTATTAGTATTGCATGAAATAAGTAAAAAATTGTAAAATAGTCATATTTATATTTACTAAATAAATTAATTTGATTGGGGGCCTAAGCCCCGCCCCTTATCATGTAGTTCCGCCTGTAACCTTTGTGGAAGTAGTGTATCATTTTTTCATATTTATAATGAATATTATTAATATGCAATTTGAGAAATGTCCAACATTGATAAAATAAAAACTAAACGCCTAGGAAAATTTAATTAAAATTGTACACCATATTTCTTGAAACTACTGCATCTTCATGATTAATACAGTTTTTGATCTGCACCCACTCAATCGGATTAGGATCCCATGCTGCTTACAGCATTTTGCAGCCAAACTTAAAACGACGTAGTTTTAAACACTATCAATCAAAACTGCGTCGTTTTGTAAAGGGTTCATTAATCTTAAAATTGGATTTTAGAAAAACTACGTCGTTTTAAATTTCTTCAAGTTAAACTACGTCGTTTTAAGATTATAATTTAAAATTCAAATTTTGAATATTGGCTGTATATGGCTGTAGGCCGTACAGGATCCGGATCCCACTCAATCAAGTTTTAAAACAAAACTATTTCATTACTAGGAAATAATCTTAATTCCTAAGTGCCCCTTAAAGTTGCCATGTATCAAAAGTAGACAGTAGAAAACCTTATGTTGTACGTGTCTTGCCTGTCCCTAAGGTTTTTGTTATAAAAGCAGAGTTGGATGATGTGCTTATGAAGACACAATCGTAAAATCATCTAAACAACATGCCTTCCCTAAACTCAAAGCTTGCCTATGATCCAGCGGCTGCGGTTGCCGCAATTCGTCACGAGTTTGGTGAGCATGGTGGTGTCAACATGTCCATTGAAGCATCAGCCACCTTCAAAGTAATGGATCCTGAAACCATTAACAAGAAGTTGAATGGTGAGCTTGGTCCTGATGTCGACAAAGAATTTTTCGTGTACAGCCGTCGTTTCAATCCAACCGTTTCAAATCTAGGCCGTCAGATTGCTTCCATAGAAGGTACTGAGGCGGCCTATTGCACTGCGAGCGGTATGTCTGCTATTGCAGCAGTCATTCTACAACTCTGCAATCGAGGAGGCCACATTGTGGCCTCCCAAGTGGTTTACGGTGGGACGCATGCCTTGTTATCCCACTTTTTACCTAGAACTTGTGAGATTGAAACTACATTTGTGGATGTATCCGATCTGGAGCAAGTGTCAAATGCGATCGTTGAGGGGAAGACGGGCTTGTTGTTCTTTGAGGCCGTGTCGAACCCTCTTCTGTCAGTTGCCAACATTCCTGAGCTGGTGAAGTTGGCTCATGCAAAGGGAGTGAAGGTTGTGGTGGACAACACTTTTGCTCCAATGGTGCTGTCTCCTGCCAGGTTTGGCGCTGATGTTGTGGTACATAGTGTTTCTAAGTACATAAGTGGTGCTGCAGATATAGTTGCAGGTATTTTATTTTTGTTTAGTTTCTACTGTCTTATAAAATCAGTCAACTATATGTGCAAATCATTTTGACATGTTTCCTAAATGGCTAAATATTCTTAGTGTAATATTTTGTAGGAGTTGTGTGTGGACCAATGAGTCTAGTGAACTCGTTGGTGGACCAACAACAGGGTGCCTTAATGCTTCTCGGACCAACAATGAACCCTAAGATTGCATTTGAGTTATCAGAGAGAATCCCGCACTTGAGTCTGAGAATGAAGGAGCATTGTGCTAGGGCAATGGCATATGCAATAAGGATGAAAAAGTTAGGTCTCAAGGTCATATACCCTGGCTTGGATGACCACCCACAGCATAACCTCTTCAAATCAATGGCAAATAAGCATTATGGGTATGGAGGAATGTTATGTTTGGATATGGAGACGCAAGAGAATGCATATAAGTTGATGAGTCTCTTGCAAAATGAGTCTCAGTTTGGGTTCATAGCGGTTAGTTTAGGGTACTATGAAACCCTAATGTCTTGTTCCGGAAGTAGTACTAGTAGTGAGATGAATGAGGATGAGAAGGCACAAGCTGGTATATCTCCGGGGCTTATTCGGATGTCAGTTGGATACAATGGAACTTTGGAGCAACGATGGAGCCAATTCGAAAAGGCCTTGATTAAGATACATGATTCTAATATACTAATTAATGAGTAAAGAATTTACCCTGGATGTGTGCATTGTGTTTGATTCTGCAAAATAAGTTACAGGGAATTTTCTTAGTCGCCTAAGTATTGTGTTTGTAATAATGATGTTTACATTCATGAGATTAGGTGGCTGGGAACTTTCTTACTTCCCCTATTATTTTGTATGCAATAAATAATGTTTATCTTTTTAAGATTGTTGTTAACACAAATTTAGTGTTTTATTAGTGCCCATGTGGCACATGCAACTGAACGAGATTTAATATTAGGAGGAAATTGGGTCTAAGACGTTAGCTGAGCAATTGAGATCTCTTAACCACATTAATGATAAGGAGCGTTCAACTACATCTCTATTTAAATTACATTTGCAAATTTATATTTCAACCATTCATCTCATTCACTATTTCATCAATTGAGTGACACGTGTTAATCTTTTGGGTCAGTGGATAATACTAAGTGGGTTAGTGGTTGTCACGTATCACCAAATTAATAAGATAGTAGATGAAATTAAAGATTGAGAAGTGACCTTGCAAATATAAATTTATAGAGTGTAGATGTACTTGAGCCCTCCTCCATTAATGACATCTCTATTATACGTAAAAAACGGTAAGCTCTCTATTACCGGTTACAAAATTGATGCCACAATTTTCTTTCATATCTTTTCATAAAATACTCTATTCACGGTTATTAATTCAACATTCTCAACCAAAATTAACTTCAAAACTATTATTAAAAAAACCATATAAGAATTTAAGAATGACTTTCTGCAATATCGGGACACGTAGGTAGTTTAGAGCTGGCAATGTGCATTGATGTTTTAAATTTTATTTAACATAAACTGATAAAATGGATGGATAATGGGTGGTTATTAAATGGTTCTTGGGTTGTGGTTGGATATTAATTAGTTGGTGGATTTATGGTTACATCCATTAAGGGTAGATTTCTAGAGAAACAAAAAAAATTGTGAGGTGTGAGGACTTAATCTTAATCGTTGATTGAATTGATTTAGCGGTTGATATTAAATTAATTTTAATTATAATTAAAATGAATTAACAAAAAATACGAGGCGGTTAGAGAATGATGGTTATCAATAATAACGTTGGATTGATATAAATCAACGGTCGATAGAAATCAACGGTCAAGATGATGTCCTTCTATCTTACAATATATGTATTGTTCTCCTTGAACCATTTTCTATCCATTAAACATTTAAACTCATTTAGATAAGTAACTTTATACGTCATTTTCATGACTTTGCAATATATTGGCATTGATATTACATTATGTATATGATTCATTAACTTGTCGCAACTCGCTTCACATGTTGCATTAGTGACGTGTTGTCTTAGCTCACTTTCACAGCATAAATTAAAGCAATATAGCGATGTATGTTTTGCAACCTAATGTAACATAATATTTTGACTTTTCAACGGTAATTGTACGGAATTCGTATAACTGATTTATGATGGTTGGTGGAGAGTGTTATCATGTTACTCATAACGCAATATACAGTCTTAGTATGTTGAAAAATTCTTATTACATTAATGTGAAACTATAAGGAGTGAAAATGAGGGAAAATGTGACAATAAAAAATTAGGTAACAAAGAAATTTTCAAAGAATAAAAAAGAGGGAGTGAAAATGAGGAGGGAAATGGTAATAAATAAGAATAATGAGAAAATAAAAGTGAATGAACAAATAAAGGGGCTTTAGGTTTGAGTTTAGGATTTAGAGTAAGCATATAACTGGATCATTATTTAATTATAAATTGTTTGTATATATATAGGAAAAGGTTCTAAGAGGACACATATATTTTAGTAGGACGGAAGGACTTGATCTCATCCGATGATTTTTATTAATCCAACGGTTAATATTAGTAACCGTAATCACCAACCGCCCGTGTTTTTTGAAAAATAACCGTCCAATTTAATTACAAATTAACTTTAATCTCAACTGTTGATTTGATAAAATCCACGACTAAGATTACGTCCTTCGGTCTTACATAAAACTATTGTTTCTCTAGAATTTAACCCTATATATATATATATTAATCAACTATTGTTATTAAATTATAATTTAATTTAATTAAGTACTATACATATATCAATTTAGAGTAATGCTCTTTTGAGACCCTTACTGTTGGGTGAGACTCTGAGACCCCATCATAGCCGTTGATTGGGTTTGCTTTTGGGGTCCGGATTGTGCCACGTGGAGGTGAGAAAACAAAAGTAACAATTTCTCTCACCTCCACGTGGGACAATCCGGTCCCCAAAAACAAATCCAACCAACGGCCATGATGGGGGTCTCAAGGTCTCACCCCTTAATAGGGATCTCAAAAGAGCATTACTCTATCAATTTATCCTATTTTAATAAGACATGATCTCATGTTGATTGAATAAGTTATTGAACTGATACATTCAGTTTAAAATTGATCTCATATTGGTTTCATATGAACTCGTGAATTGATGAATATGATATGATCATTCAAATACAACATTCTCTATCAAATGTCCAATTGTTGGTGAGCATACAAGTTCGTTGTTTTGAACATTTTCAAAATGAGGAATCAGATTGAGCATGACCTTAATATATATGTATGGTTACTCAAACGTTATATTCTTATGTATCATGATTACTTCAATTTTTGATTTCTTCATAATATGATCAAGCAGTTTTTAGTTGTCTTGGATATTTATGATCATATACCTTAAATTATGAACCCATAAACTCTAAGGTTGGTGGCATAGGGTTTAGGATTGTGAAGTTATGTACCCTAAAAATAGGGGGATCATATATTCTCAATTAGGGATTGACATTTGGCCCTAGACGAAAAAAGCTTAGGGCCGGCCCGAAGCCCACCGAAAGTCCGGCCTGATAAAGCCCATCGAAAGCCCATGTAAAGCACAACCCTTAATATTATCGATGGCGTGGGCTTCGTTCGAAGGCCTAAGGCTCGGCCCACCGGCCCGGCCCGGAAAAGCCCGACCAAGCCCATTACATTTAACCAATATTCCAGTACTAACATATGTACATATCTAGCAATATGCCTTTATTTCATTCAATCTCGATTCAATTCCGACTTGAATTACTTGTATATTTCAATATATTTGATATTTATAGAATATTTTCTATGCAAATAGAGCGTTTTATTTATTTATATCTTATTATTTCAATTTATTTTAAATTATATTTTTTACTTTTAATCATTTTTGTTTTGTTTCATTATTATATTACTGATATTCACTATAGAAAATACATAAAATTTATGAAACAAATAAAATATTACTTTAATAAAGATTTTTCTTAATTCAAAACTATTATAAGTAATATTTTAATTACAAATAGCCCGTGTGCTAGGCTCGGGCTTCGTAAATTTTAGCACGCCCGGCCTGATGAATAGAGATAGACCATAAATATTAGGGCCAGGCCGGTGGGCCTAATGATAAGAAAGAAAAACTGAATAAGAGGGAAATTACTTGGAATAAAAAAGATAAGAAAAAATGAAAATTAGGAGGGAAAATGATAAGAATAAAAATGGTCAAATGATAAAAATAAAATTGAGTGAAATATGAATAAGATGAAATGAAAACAAAAAGATTTATATTAATTTTAGCCTTTCATGAATCTTTGGCTATTAGGGTAGAAGGTTGGGCAGTAATGCATGAAAAATAGGGGTATAAGTTTGAGGTAATGATTTTAGAACTTGGGGTATAGGGGTTGGGGTTTTTAGTAATTCTATAAACAAAAACTATTGTCCTAGAGTTTATTAAACCCTAGCAAATCTAACCAGATCAATTTAACCTAATCAGTCCATCACTCAATAATTGCTAAGACTTTTCTGTGTATGAAAAAAAAATTGATAAGACTAACACAAGCAATAGAATGAACTCAAACTGAAAAGTAAATGCAAGAAACGATTATACCGTGGTTATATGCTCTTACGAGCTTTACTCCACGTTGAGCTCGGAGGCTCGATTAATCCACTATACTCCAGTGACCGGCAAGTCCTTACACGTACAAGTTAAACAGCCAAACACTCTTGACTGACCCTTACTCTCAACCCTTACTACAGTCTCACCGATTACAACTTCCTGTCTCAACCGAGACTGAATCTAGGATCAAAAGAAGGAACACAAAACGCTCTTCAACTTTGCTTCTTGCCTCACACAAATAGAATCACTCAATCAACGAGAAATCGATTGAAATGGAAGTGAAATAACGAAACCCTAAAATCGCCGCTTGAAGAATGAGATGATGCACTCTGTTGTTTTCTTTCTTGAAGTGATGCTTAGATAGCATCAGCATTGACCGTAGGATTGCTTCATCATCGACGGCTGAGATGTGTTGTGCTTCTTCACATGGATTGGGCCTCAACCTTTAATCAGCACATCTGTCCAAGCTGCTTCACACAACTCTACAGGGTTGTATAGAGTTTGGGGTATAGAGTTTATGGTTGTGTTGTATGCATGAACATATACCGTAAAGTCTAAACCCTTAAATCTTAAAATTTGGAGTATAAGGTTTAGGATTGTGTAGTATAATACATTAAAAAAAGTAGGAGGAATCTACATTTGGATTTAGCTTCTTATTAGGATTTAAATTACTTGGAAATTAAAATTTCATTAATTAGATTTAATATTCTAATTTATTACTTGTGATTTTGATCCAACAACTGGATATTCAAAGGTAATGCGTCAAATAAGTAAATCAACCAGTTTATATTCAACTTATTTAATGATATAATGTGTACTTATTTTGAAATATTGGATACCATAAATCAATAAATGATCATGTAAAATTTGATTTATTTAATTTTGTAGTGTTTGGTCAATGGTTAGGGTTAGTGGTTGAATGAAAGATAGAGAGTATCATCCGAGTGAAATTGTGTTAATCAATTACTCTTAGCCCTTTCATGCATTAAACGAATGGGAAATGAAAGTAAAAAAGATGAAAAAGTAAACTTGACACAAGCAATCTCAACAGTCATCTCAAAATCCTAAAAACATGATTTAATGATTTTAAAAATAGCCTCCTCCACCAGCGGCTCCTTTACTTGTTTCTCTCCTCTCTCCTTCGGCATTTAAGGATTCAGTTCACCGGTTTCTCTACAGTGGTTGAACCCTTTACTAACCATATAACGGCCGATGTGTTGTATTTGGTTAGCATATTGATGTGTTGTATTTGGTTAGCATATTGATGTGTTTCACTGACACCTTCAACGGATTCACTTTGCTGATTTCCCTTTGAATCTTCACTCCCAAATTTGTTGTGTTTGGTCACCAATCTTGTTTGCAACGTCCAATGCATCATAGTATGGAGTCAACCTAAAGTATGCCTTTTTGGTAAGATCATGTCTGATCAAAGTATTCACTGTTAAGGATGGTGATATTAATTGTCATCTTTTTTAGCTAGTTCTTATTTATTCTCGCTCTATTATTAGTCTTACTTAGTGTCCATGTAAACTCAATGTATCATTTTTATATTCAATCAATAAAACTTTCTTTTCTAATTCTATCATGGTATCAGAGCCAATAAGCTTCGATCCTCTGATAGTGTCATCACCAACGCGCCACCACCTCATCTCTCCCGCTTCTGCTTACTCGTTCTACCTTGTTTTCTACTTTATTTTCTCGTCATTATACCCTTGCAAGTTTGATCTGCATCTTTTCCTATTGCGTCATAATGTTAATAAGATCCACTCAATCATCTTCGTCGCTGTCTATGTGTTTTTTGTCGACATTATCCTGATGCCACCCCCACACGATCAGAGTTTGTCGTCTCCGAATTGATCACCGTCCAAGTCTCAAAGATATGCCGCCGTCCGTTCAAAACCGAAAGTCATATGTTTTAATCACCTCCAACGGTCACATAGTCTTCATCAACGATCATGTCTCATTCATCTAACTTACCAACATCATTTGCTTCTCCGTAATTCAAGAAAGAGTATGTGGTGGTGGTGAGATTCAGTAAGAGGAAGTCAGCGGCGGATAATGATAGAGAAGAAGTGGGTTGCATCATAAGGGTTTGTCAAAAGACTCAATTACGAAACAATCCATTTAGAATACTAAAATTAAAGTATGTCAACAACCCAGTCATCTAGTCAACTTGTCCACATCAGTGAGCCCAGTCGGCATCTTATCAGCATCTAAAAAATATCAAAATTATTCTGTAGCCAACAGTAACTGGGCTACGATGATGGCACATTTTAGTGCCCTATCTCAATGTTTTGCTAGTGATACATTATTTTTAACTTGATACTAAACAATTCAAACCCCCTGGAAATTTAGTAGAATATTTATAGTCTTGACTAAAATTGCTATCTCTTGGATTCGATCCTACTTGCCGCTTGCTAACTTTTATGAAAAATATAAATTTAAGTTTGAGGCACTCAACGACGTGCTTATCAATAAACAAAATAAATATTTTTGAGTTCCAAAACTAGTTCACTAGGTAAAAATAGCTCTTTATTTGCTACGGCTACTGCAGCAACACTTGCACCTGAGGCAGCAAAACAACTCTTTAGTTCCAATCATTTAATGTCTGCATATTATTACAAATATGAGCCCATGAACCAGTATCTAATATCTTGTCTGAGATGAACGTAGTAAGGTTAACTTCAATAACAAATATACCAGAGCCAGATGGAACAGTTCCAGTCTTTTTGTACTCGAGGGACTTAGGGCAATTCCTCTTCCAACGTCCTTTGTTTTGACAGTAAACACATTCAACATCAGAAGGGACTTTGTTCTTAGCCTTAGGAGCACTAGAGACATCAGTCTAAGTCTTTTCTTTAGCTTCACCCTTTCACTTGATTTTGCCTTTGTTACCTTTCTTTCCTCCCTCTGAGACTGCTACGACATGAGAAACATTTTTCTCCAAGTCAACCTCTGCAATCTTCAACATTCCATGCAACTTCTCTACACTCTTCTCCATTTCATGCATGTGATAATTCATGATGAATGAAGAGTATCTAGATGGCAGAGAGTTGAGCACAATGTCTATCGCCTACCCTTTATATTCTGGACATTTCAACTTTTCTAATTGCTCAACATAGCTTATTATTTAGAGAATGTGAGCGCTTACAAAAGTACCCTCAACCATTTTGTATCCCATAAACTTCTTAGTTATGTTGTACCTTTCAACACGAGCTTGCAATTCAGGACTCAACAATGTAACTGAGATGGAAGACTCATCAAGCTCATCTTCCTCATGCTTGAGGTATGCATTCTTCATTTTCTGGTCTGCAGTTGCTGCAGGTTTATCAGGAAAAGGCGTGGTTAAGACTTATTCCCTTTTCTTGCGCCTGATAACAATTCTCAACGCACGATGCATATCCATAAAATTCGAACCATCACTTTTCAGCTTTTCCTTTTCCAAAAGGGAATGCAGCGAGAAGGAAGATTCTTTTGCCATGATCTACAAACAACAAGGTGTAAGATGATTTTATGCATATCTGTTTTTATTACAATAATAAAACTCCCACTGCAAATTTGATCAAGTCTAATATTGTAGTGAGCCAAAGACCTCAATTTTGCTAAGATAAAACTAGTCTTTCACACATGGGAGAAATCCTTTCACCATTTTTTATGCTTTACATTTGATTGTTTAGGGACTAAGCAGCATTTTAAGTTTGGGTTGGATAGTATGCATGATTTCATACTCATATTTTCACATTCCATATCATATGATCATTTGTGAGCATGATACTTACTTTCTACATCACTTTCATCTTATATTTTTAAAATTAGTTGAGAGTGTGGACTGTATTTCTCATTCATTGATTCCAAGGCTTTAAGATGAATGATTTTCTTTGAATCGGAGCAAAACCAAATATTGAACCGGTACAACCCCCGCGGTACCAACCGCACAGTCCTTAGCATTGCGTCGTTAGCCCCTTGACGTTGTGTGGCACGGATATGGTCAGAATCATTTTGTTCATCAGCTCAATAGTTGATGCGTACGACGAAGCGCAGCCAAATTTACAAGTTGAATGTAATAGTTGGATACCAGAATCAGAGCAATTGTTTCAAACACGGATATGGTCAGAATCATTTTGGTCATCAGCTCAATAGATTTAGTTAAAGAGACGATAACAACTTCCAAGGGAACCAGAACTAGCCAACTGCTATACAAATGCAGAGACAAGCTTATCAGGAAATACAACAGTGTCGTCCTCCGTTCATACAACAAGGACAACAAAAGGTTGCACCTACAAAGTCCTAGAAGGATACTATGACACAACTGGGTCAGACCGTACAGTAAAATCAGGAGAGAAGTGATAAAGCTATTGCAGATATTGATAGACATGTAACTGAAATTTCAGAAGTTGTGTTTGAGAACTAGAGAAATAATAGGAAGTTGCCTTATCATATCATTCAGATGCTAAAGGGTGGGGTCGATGCAATAGAGTTGATGAACCAATGCGTGATTGGAATCGAAAGTGTGGAAGTGGAGGAAATGGAACCCAAAAAAGCGAACTGGTGGTACGTACCGCAGTTCGCCTGTCGTACCACCGCGCAGTATTCAGATCACATGGTTGTGAACACAGAGAACCGCAATGTCAGTACTTCATCTGGAATTTCTATTGTTTCTACCAGCTTAGACTGTTCTTTTCGAATAACATATAGCAAGTTACAAAGACCAGAAATGATCAGTAAAGAAGGATCTACAAAGAGGAATGTTTTGACAAGTTATAGTGATCATCGACCTTTTTCAATCACTTGTGAAATTGGTAACTTTAAATTCGTGATTGTTATTTGATTTAGGTTCTACAGTAAACCTCATGTCTTATCCGATTTATTCGTCATTGCATCTTGGACTATTACGACCGCCTAAGCTAACTATTGAACTAAGAGATAAGTCTTGCACGAAACCCCTAGGAGAAGTAGAAATATTTTGATGTAGGTTGGAAATTCCAAGGTTGTTAAACATTTTTATGTCCCAGAAATGAAAGACACAAGTGAAGACGATGATCCGTCACTTTTTCTTGGAAGGCCTTTCCTCATGCGCATAAGAGGAAAAATTGATGTTTACAAAGGATTGTTTTCATTGGAGGATGAAGGAATGATCACACAGTTCAATGCATATGGAGACATCCTAGGACACACTAAGAAAAAGCCACCAAATATACATGGTAAGGATCATCCACATGTCACTAACGCATGCAGGTTTTTGAATCGAAAAAAGAGATAGTTCACACCTTTATTTGAATTTTGATATAGTCCGCCCCTTCAATTGGATGATAGTCCAGAAATTATTTTTAATGGCCCTTAAATTAAATAAGGCGTTATGACTATAAAAACAAGAGTTGTTGAGTTGACGGTTTTCTTTATGTTGTCCGTTAAATTATTATAATCAATGATCAAAATTATGGACCATATTCTTACAAATATTTGTCCCCTCCTTGAACTTTTCATTATATATTATTTCCAGTATATATATTGTAGCAATAGAAATTCGTTGCCATTAGTTTCATGTTAGGCTCACAGCTATGTACTCTGCCAAGTAGGCATGAAAGTAAGACTCGTTTGAAATCCCTTATTTTAGTTGAAACATTTTGAGACGTACATGTATGTCATATTTTTTTAAAGTATGTACAAAAATGAGTCACATCACCACTAATCACATTAAATCTAACCGGATAAGTGCACGATTGTTTGCAAATAATTCTTTCAAAATGTGTATATATATAATGTGAGATTGTATCATGTGGAACCCCCCACTTTTCATGGATCCATGGATCTCCCTTTGCAGCCGTTGATTGCATTTTCTGTTTGCATTTTGGACGCACCAGATTGTGCCAGCGCATTAATGAGCACGTGCAACTCACGTGTGCATTTCAAAAATGCAAACACGTGGCACAATCTGGTGCGTCCAAAATGCAAACAGAAAATGCAATCAACGGCTGCAAAGGGGGATCCATGGATCCATGAAAAGTGGGGGGTTCCACATAATACAACCTCTATATAATGTTACTGGTGAGTCTCAAAAAACCCAACCCACACGCATGATTTCTAAAATTGGTTAAATGGAAAGTCTATTCTACGACACCTGACCGGCACAGACACAAACACACTCATCCAAACACTTTTTAGCCGTGTGTAGAGAGTTGCTTTCTCTCTCACCAGACTAGTGGAGAGAATTTTTGGATATTTTCTCTCTAACCTAGCTGGTTAAGATAGTTCTGTTTTGTTTTTAAAATTCCTATCATGTTTCTTTGTTATCTATTAGTCATTTCTCTTTTGGTTCTTTGGTTCTTTGGTTCTGTTCTCTCATTAACTGAGTTTCAAAGCCATAGAGAGACAGATATATGTTCTATCAAGACGTCTTCATCTCGTTTTTTAAAAGCAAAAGGTCGAAAGGTTGGGGCGTTTTTTTCAGAGGACGAAGAATTTTTTGAAACAGATCAACACAAGAATAAATTAATACAAGATAAGAGGATTCTGTCTTATCCTCTTTGAGATCAACACAAACTGTCTTATTCACAATTGCGGCCGAAGTTAATATCCCTAGCTCAAATCATCTTTGTGGCCAATCAACTATTCTACTTCAAGTAGAACACAACTGCTTCTCTCTCGCAAAACACTCTCTCGCAGCGGTGTCTGTCAACTGTTTCTATTCTTTAAGAACAGTTGTTTCTAGTTTGACGGCCGCTGCCTGTGGAGTTCCTTTGCGATGCGTTGGTGGCGTGTTTGTGGCTCTTACTCGTGTAACACCGGCGGCTGGTTCTCGGAGCTGATTTTTCACCGCCGTCCGGTGTTACTCGTAGCCTTGTGTGATGTTGTCGATCTTTTTGGTTTCTGTTTCGTTGTGCGGGAGCTGGCTCTGCTGCTTCATGCACCGCTTCTCTGGGTGTTGCTTTTTTGCCGTCGTATTGTCGGCGTTTGCTTTGGCTGCGGTTGTTTGGCCATCTTGCAGTCGTCTGCTGGTCGGTCCATGTTCAGGGCTCCCCTTTTGGTTGTGTGGTCGATGCGAGATGGGTTCCGGGTGTCCTCGCTCTGTTTTGATGTCGTCAAGCTCGGTCTGCTGATCGTTGTTGTCGTGCTCGTTGCTGTCGCTGCAGGTGCTGTGTTCGCCTGGTGGTGTTTGTCTTCGGTCTGCTCAGCCGACATCTCCGGTGGTGCTGTGTTCGTCGTCGCTGCTGCCGTCGCTGTCCAGTGCTCTGTGTCGGTTCTGTCTTTTTGGCTTCCCACGTGTCCCACCTACGTGGCAGAATTTTGGTTGTCGTGGGCATGGTCATCCTGTTCACTTCCTACCCGGTGGCTGTCTTCTAGACGCGTGGCAATGCTGTCTTTTGGATGAGTGTCTTTGGTTCAGACACTTTAACCGGTCGGTTCATTTACATTGCGTTGGTTCGGCTATTTGGATCGGTTATCTACGCCTTCTATGTTCACATTCTACTTGGATTATTTTTCTAAAGCTGATCATCCTCATCCTTTTATTATCAATGACTTCTCGGCAGTCTATGGATATAGTTGGTTTAACCATACAGTGCTCACTTAGTTTCTGTCATTATTCTTTATGGGTACCGGGGCGAAGTACTCGGTTTAGTCATTATTTTATATTTCCTAGATTTCTAGACTAGACTGAGTCAGACTAACTTTCTGTTAGCCTTTTAAATCTTCTAAATGTACCTTCGGCCTTTGGACCTTTCAATCAAAAAAAATCATCTTTGTGGCCTATGATACTATTCGTTTGAAGAATGTTGCCATATGTTACTATCTCATTAGGACAATTATTAGTTTGATATTGAGAGAGGCAAATGAGTTTGCGGACGTGGTCGCGAAGTTTCCGTCACTGAAGCTGGTTCAGGCTTGAATTCTTATCAAGGCTTTCTGATTTAAATAACAAGCTGTTTAAGTCCTCTTTTATTGCGTCCAGTTTCTTATAAAAAACACTTTTTAGCCATGTAGCTACTTCATTGCCATTGTGCAGGTTGATGACTCCAGGAATAAATATGAACATGCCAACCTGAAGCTCTCATTCATATTGGGTCTAAACCCTAAACCCCACACATCAGCTGTTCCTTCAATAACCTGAATATGTATGGCTTCAGAAAACAGCTTTGTTGATACTTAGTGATGCAGCTGATGCAAAGTAAAAAAACCTTAATTCATATGACAGCATAATGATATCTTGAAACCAGCATTCCCGACATAGATCATTTTCATGGCAGATGTTTCATCATCGAAATCTTATACATCAACTGTTGGCAGAAGATATCAAGGGCCATCATGCTCAGCACCAGCTTGTGATAGAGGCACCATCTTGGAGTCGGAGTTTTTAACTTCTGGAACCTGTGAAACTCCGTGGGAACTTTCATTTGTCTTGGAGTTGCCTTCACTTTCTTCATTCGATTTATCAGCTGCAGTTTCTTCTGTATAATCCTTATCAGTTAGAGCTGACAGCTGAGATTGGGAACTCGACAAGGAAATAAAAGGGGGTGGACCAGGGTCAGCTCCCTTTCCTTTAGCTAGACATACATATTTGAACACCAGCTGCT
Source organism: Sedum album (assembly GCA_006409495.1). NCBI lineage: Eukaryota > Viridiplantae > Streptophyta > Magnoliopsida > Saxifragales > Crassulaceae > Sedum > Sedum album. The sequence goes on along the minus strand of QZGG01000228.1, from coordinate 57,723 downwards.
TGTAATTGTTTAAAAGACTTTCAACATCATCAAGTGTCAGGTCACCAACTCGAGCAAATATGTAAGGATACTCTAAGAAAACTCTGCCCAGTTGGTCTTCTTTCAAAATCATTGACGCTCCCTTGTTTTCTAAATCTGACATGGACGGAATTTTTGCAATGGATGGCTCAACATTTGTGTAAGGCAACTCTGTCGCACCAGATTTAGTCGCAGATAGTGGAGGGCGTGCCACGCGGTTTTTATCACTTTTTAAGGTAGAAATATCCTCCTTGACTTCCAAAGCTTCTTTGACCGGCCTGGTTTCTTGATTCTGTTCATTTTCATTTTGATCTGGCAGATGACTCATATCAGCTGAAAGCCCTAGATTGAGAGCCCGAGCAGATTCCATATTCATCTCAAACTCAGTTTCATCCATTGAAAGTGCTTTGGCATCAATGTTTGTAATGAAGGATTCCACAGACAGCATGTTAGTGAAATAGTAAGCAGATTCTGCAACCAACCGTGATTGACGTCTATATCTTTGTATATACATCAAATTCGAGTGTAGTTGAGGAGGGTTCGCCTGCAATCAGCAATTTTAGATGTCATCGTCTACGCAAATAAGGGACAATAGCGGCAAAGCTCAAGATAAGGGCTCGCTTGCTACTTCCAAACATGCAAATCTCACTCAAAGAAAATCTCTCATCTAATTTAATGCAATGCAACACCAAACGTTACAAGTCGGACGAAATTACTAAGTGCAGACTCACAGATACATATACTTCTGCTTAATTAGTATTATGAAAAAGTGAAACCAAAGAGTGGAGAAAAGGTGCACCTCTCTTAATAGTAGAGAAAATAATATTCATTTTAAATTTGATGTTCTACAAAATTCACGAGAAAATTGACAAAATACTAGAACAGGTGGATACACTAGCTCTTGACATGTATGCCAAACTAGTTATATATGTATAGCCTTTTAACTATTCAGTCAGATGTACAAGTGTGCTTCTTATTACCTTTATAGTAACATATATTAGAACAGGAAGAAATTCATCAGCTCCAGGAGGATCTTTATCAGAAGCCATAGAAGCATGCATCAGTATATTGTTAATAACTTTGCAGCAGCTAAGAATACAAGCAAGCTTGTCTCTGGGGGACTTGTACATATTGATCTTCTGCAGTTCTTTTTGAGCAATCTGCAACATGGAAGAAAATATATAATTGCAGATATTTTCAGATATCTTCTGATGAGAAGCTGAATTGATCAAACAAGAAGTTTGATAGAGATTGAATTTTCCTTGCAAACACCAAAAACGTACATCATCAATATTTGAGCAGCATCATGTGCCAAAGTTCATAATATTATTGTGTAATACTTATAATTCAACACATTGGTTATTGGTTAGAAGTCTTTATCTACCTGAAAGCCATATTATGTTGCGTGTTTCGAATTTATAATATCATAGTGAGGGATCTGCCCAAAAGTATTCGCAAAATGTTACTATAATTAGAAATTTAAACAGCACATGATTTCAGGAAACTGAATATAAGGTTCTAGATCATTAACTGACAAATCAACACCAAGCATAACCACTCGCTCAGTACTGTAGTAGAATAAATAGTTTAATGATGAGGTTTTGATCAGTAAAAGTAGCGCTTCTAGAAAAAGAAACCATTTTACTACGTTGGATTTTTTTATTTTTTAAAATGACGTCTTACCAATGCATCATTAACTCGTTTAAGGAATGAGATGGAAAACTATAATTTATGCAACACAACTCCCGATGTGTATCACATGGCAGTTATATCCATTCAACAATCTACGAACGTAAATTTATTACCTCAACTCACCAGCCATGATGCTTCATTCTGGAAGTTTGGTTTAATATCCAAATTTTCTGGCCTAATGAATTGTTGAACCAGTGCCATTTTATCAGAAAGTTGGTTGTCGAGTTCTATATCATCTGGAAGCGAAGCAAATACACGAGTAAACAACTTTGTCATGACATACTTCTCCAATCCCTGTAATAAATAAATGTAAAGATTATATGAGTTCACATTCTGAAATGACAGTTAATTTTGTTACTACTATATCTCAGGAGTCAGGGCCAAGTAGTTGGCAGTTGAGAAGAAGGAATGAAAATTTAACAAAAGCAACCAGGAACATTTAACTTGCCATTTTATATTGCACATAGATCAATTTCATAGGAATTAACTTGCCAAATACAAAGCCAGTATAATTTTCATTGAGATTTGACAAGGTAGATCAAATGGATGATTTAAATTAAATAGTTCAGCATATTGATGTTCAAGGATAGCCTGTGATTTATTTTACTAAACAGTTTGCTGAGTGCATATCCATTTTCATTTAGAATGATCCACGCTACATTGCATAATTGCATCAATCCAGCTACAAATACCTTAGAAATGTGGAGTTTGGTAAAATAAATATCATAAATTTATCCAAAAAATCAAGACTGCGCTAGTAGATATCTCTCTTTCAGTAACCCCAAATTATGTGCCAAAGGAATCCAAACTATAACAGCATTTATAGAATAATAAAAGTAGCACTCACTTCACCAGCGCTGCCAAGCTCATCCTCTGAACATCCAGCCCAGAGTGGATGCGCCCTGAAAGCATTTTCCATGTTACCAAGGAAATCCTGCACAGCAGCACTGTCCTTGTCTGGATTGGGAGCATTGTTCGAAAACGAAACTACAAAACTGCAAAGAAACTGACTAATTTGAATACAAACTCATCAAAAGTAGAATCAAGAAGTTACAGCTTCGATCGAATTTAGGTTAATTCAGAAATGAAATGACAATTTAGGAGATCGAGAGGGACCTTTTGATAGCTTTCACGAATTCAGAAGCAGCGGGCTGGCGCATGCGTTCGAAGAAATCTTGTAAGGAGAGAGGTGTCGTGGAAGCTTCCAGAGCGTCCGCGTTCTCCATCGCGATCGGAATCAGACGTGTAGCCGATGAGAGAGAGAGAGTTGTTCGACCTTCAACCAAAGGAGTTCTTCGCTCTGCTGTTGACCAACAACAAACAACGACTCGATCGCCCAAACTTTAGTCAGCCCAAAAACAATGAGCTTTTATTAATTTCGATAATTCTGATCACCGAAATTAACAATTTAATTACAAAGTTTTAAGAATATGTGAATTTTGTATGGCTTAAAAAGATCTTAATTTTGATGTATATAAGAGGTTTGTTAATTATATTATAATTTTGTGAGGATCATGGAGACAGATGCTCGATAATGGCGAATTTTTAGAAATTCGGACACAGCAAGCATGTCAGGAGGCTGCATCAGGAGGTACGTCAAGAGACTGGGTCATGGTTTGACCGAGATTATCGAAATATCTAAATCATTGAAGAATCCGATATTCATTAAATGCTAGCTAAGATTTTTGGATTTCCTCAGTTAATGAGAGAGCGTTACAGCAGCTGACCAGACAGAGAATTAAAAATGCAATTTAAATGGTAACTTGCTGAATTGATGACATCTTAATTGAGGACATCAATTTAAACTTTAAAATATTTTTTACTTATGAAAAAGGAATGATGGCAACATACAAAAAAGAGTGAGGAGCGATCAGTCATAACACCTCCATTGAGTAGAGAACATACACACATCAAACAAAAAGGCTACAAGAGTGATTGACAAAAGTCAATTAGATTCATGACGGGAGGTCGTTTAGACACAAAACACGAAGAGAGGCCGTCCTGATACAATAGTGAGGGTAGGTCGTCCTGATACAATAGTGACAGAAGCTCGCCCAGACACACGACGGGAGGTCGTCGAGATACAAATGGGAGGTCTAACTACACGACATGAGGTCGTATGATTATTAGCGAAGCAGACGAAAGGTTTGCACAGCTGAAGACTCAGATGTGAGGTCTGGCTATGTAGATCTAAGGGGAGCTCAGACATTAGCTTGGTGTTGGAAGGTTGTGTATTGAAGGGAGTTCGGTAACATCTGTTGTACATTCAAACCATACTAGTGCATTATTTTCACGGGATTGGGGAATCCCTCCTGACTAAGCCCTCAGGAGCCGAACAGGGTTAACAATTCTATGTCTAGTTACTTTTCGGTAACTGTTTGCTATGACAAATTACTTGTGTCTAGACTTTGGGACACAATTTATCAATGACTTTGAATCGTCAAGTTCAAATTTATCTGTGCATATGAATGGATAAAGAACTGTTCAATTTACTGTAAAATAATAAATTTATTAAAATCAACTAATATGTGATGTAGTAATTAATGAGATTAGTAAGGGTATTTTAGGAATGCAAAAGTGGCTTCACAAAATTAACCGTCAATTAAGGGTCTTGGGTTTTAAATATAGAGAGATTTGTTAATCATATTACTTAATGGGAGATGCTAAGGTCGAAGGTTAATCTGGGGCCTAGACTGGATGGCAAGCCTTCTTGATGGGAGAGAGAAGCCAGCGGACATTTTAGTACCTGCGTGGGACGCTGATAGAGATTTTCTATGAACGTGTCTTGTTGTCTTCTTTTGTGGCAGGGACAAAGCTGGGAGTCAGGAGAGGGCAGCTAAGAGAGCAGAAGAGAGGAAGATTTCTAGATATGAGGTAACTTGTTCAGCTAATAGACTCATTTTTCTACCTTTCATCATGAAGTTTTTAGGAGGTTATGGAGTGAGTGCGGATCAACTAATCAAAATAGTGGCAACAAGCTAGCATGAGGCCAAAGGTATATAGCAGTTTTCTCTATATTGAGACATAAGTTGTCTTTTATTTATATTCTCATTTGTAATTGCTTACATTAAGCTAAACGCATAAATATAAGAAGTAATTAGAATTAAATAAGTCAAATTAAGAGTAATATTGAAAAGAAAATTTGATTACAAGTATAACTATCAATTAAGGGTCTTACGCTTTAATTATCGATAGATATGTGGAACTGTTATTATAATTGATTGTTTTGATGATCCTCATATCTGTTCATTGTGTTCCAATTTTGAGCATTTATTGATAATGCGCAGCTATTTGCTGCGAGGGTAAAAACGACGTCGTATTGGCGTTTTTTTACTATAACCCTACGTAGTTTTGAGTGAGCTCTTTACTAAAACTACGTAGTTTTGGCTCGCATTAAATAGTTTTCACTGCACTGGATCTTAATCCGAAAAGAGGATATTTTTTCATATTTGAATTCATACTTAAATGAGATGGTAAATGATCAAATATAAAGTGGCATATTATGTGAAAAGTGTAAAGAAATCTCAGATCTTGATTGATTTTAAACTGACGGTTATTAACTTACGAGTTAATATATGTTCTTTAATAACAAAAGGGTAAATTTATCATCCAAATATTTAAGATTAGAAGTTAATTGTCTTACTCCTGATTTTTAGGTAAACGAATTTTGGCATTTCCTTTTTTGTTTTGCCAATAACAATTATTTTTTACTGTCAAAAGATGTACGGTTATCGAGCACTGAAAGATTGTAGGAGGTCGAAATTATATGGTTTGTGAAATAACCAAGCATGGTTCAAGAAACATGTAACTGTAAATCGTGAATCATAGGACAGCATGAAAGGCTGCAATGTTAGTTAATTATCGACAATTTTGGTCATACTATTCAGGAACTATGTACTTATAAATAGTAAACCATAAATTGATGTCTTTTAACAATATCAAAGTTAAATAACAAATACAACGATACTCCTATTTTCAAAATATTTGTTTCACGAACTGATGTATCAAATTTAAAGTTTCACGTTCATGTTTCTTTCCTATTTCACATGCTGATACAACAATGTACTCCTTTAGTTTATCTGACGCTCTCTCGATTCCATATCTGTAAAATAAGTAATTCTCGCTCCCATTTATTGCGGCTCATCAATTTGTTCTCTTGTTTCCCTTAGAATCTGTAACAAATGAAGGAAAAATTAATACAAATGTATAAGCACCGGGCAATCCTTAATCATTAAAAGGTTCATTAAAATTAAAACATAATTATTACGAAAATTATGAGCATGCGCTAACTAAAGTGTTAACTGGAACATGGTTCATATATCTGAACTACATGGTTCATGAACCATGCAATCCAAAATCATGAACCATGAAAAGGAACGTGTAAATAAAACTTTTTAAACTAGAATTTTATGCACATGACAAGTTAAACATGGTTTGTGAATTTGAACTATATATATAGTTTTGATCTATGCAACTTAAAAAATGGTGGATTACTGAACAGAGTCTATTAAAACCTTTTTACGCTCATTTTAGATACTTTATTGCGAAATGGTGGATTGTGAGAGGTTCGTGCATAGGAGAGAAAGTCCTGTTATAAAGGGTTGGACACAAGATGAGCTGCGTAAAAGATTTGAATTTGAATTGGATAATGGAGGGTTTGAAAAAGGGACCGTTAACCTATATTATTCAAAAAATAAGAATGTGTGGACTGGGAAAGCATATGCTAAAGAGACGGGGAAAGCAACAAATGAGACCAGAAAGGTATGATTCTACTACTAACTTAATAAGCATGAATTTCTATTTTAATTTAAATATATCTAACATAAACACTTGTCGTAGGTGACCATCAATGAAAATGACGAAATGGTCGATCGTGTTGTTGCTGAAAAAAACATCTGTCTTACACCAAATTCAAATGCTGGAAACTACCAATCTGGTAGAGGAAAACAAGTGAGTTCTCATGGTTATTCCATATTGTGCACTATGACTCGAATATTTATATTCGCATATTTTCATAGAGAACAAATTCAGAGAAACAAGCTGAGCAAACTCCATGGGAAATTTCCAAGGTGCGTCTATCTAGGTTTCAAACTATGTCTTATTATGTTTATTGACAGAAATATTTGCTTGAACATAGGCAACCGTTCGGGATTTGAAACAACGGGCGGACGAAATGGAGGAAGCTAAACTACATTATGAAAACTTAAGAGCTGACTTTAACTGTATTTTTGCGGCCACTCTAATGGATTATCCGGAGAGCTCAGATTTGGCAGCATTAGATAGGATAGTTTTAGAAAGGGTTGGATATACTGGACCCCCATCAGGAGAATTTCTAAGAAAAGCGATGCAAGATTTAAGGATAGAAATGGTATCAATGTTAAAAAACAAAGACAAGAACATTGATCTAGTAGAGCTTTTTACAAATAGTATTGCTGAAAATGTCTGTATGGAGGATGATGCCAACGAGGTGGAGGAACATACCGAACTGAACCAAACGAGCCCAAAAGCCAATGAGAATTTCCAAGACCACACACACACTCAAAACTCAAAGAACAGGGCAGATGATGAGACATATGATGAAAATGAGAACTCAGACTGGATTTGCGCACCATGTAATCAAAATGTTCAAGGGGACGACAGAGTGATGCAAATTGCTAAACAAATTATGGCAATTTCCTCAGATTCAACAGAACCGGATGGAATCTCAACACAGCAAAAGAGGAGAAGAGGGAAATCTAACACACAGAAATCTCCATTTATTTGTCGCCCAGTTGATGTCAAAAAATTTCCAATGGAAGCTGGTTTGTTCTGCGATTCACTACTACAGATTATGTTTATAACAGCGCTTTTTTTGCTCTTTAACAGCGCTTCCTGAAGCTCTGTTGAAACGAGTGCTGTTGTAAATCATTGATTTATCACAGCATTTTTTGAATAAAAACGCTGTTGTTAATGTCGCTTTTTAATAGCGCTTATTTATTATTAAACGCTGTAAAAATGTATATAAATAAGATAAATAAGCGATTTACAACAGCACTAGTTTCTACAGCGCTTCAAGAAGCGCTGTTAAAGAGAAATAAAAAGCGATGTTATTTAGTTTATATTTTACAGCGCTTACTGAAAAGCGCTGTCAAAGACATTCAATCACAACCACGCGTAAAACCAAAAAGGAGGTCGTTTATTGTATATATTACACAGCGGTTTTATTTAAGCGCTGTAAAATAATTATTAATTCTAATAATAAGAAAATTAAAATAATTTGAATATTAAATATTACAGCGTTTAATAATAAAATGCTGTAAAAAATATAAATATACAACAGCGCTTTATTTTTTAAGAGCGCTGTAGTATTGTACATCTTTTACAGCGTTTTTTTTATTAAGCACTGTAGAAGTTTTATTATATTACAGCGTTTAAAATAAAAGCGCTACTAGAAATAAGATTTTAAATCAAATTATAAATTAGCGCAGTAAGATTTATTTACGGAGATTTGAGAAGACAGTTTTGGAAAGTTTATAATATTTAAAACCGCTTTAAAGGGAATCATTTTTTATTATAATTCTCTTTATTTTTTATTTAAATCACACTTTTACAATGAATTTGAAATCGAATTTAACATTCGATTTTTACAAACATTAGCAAATAAAAATTATGGAACAAAACTATGGCCTTTGTGCTGAATTTGTCTCATTACTCGTCTTGAATTAACCTCATTGCTCGTCTTGAATTGGCTCATCGTCCTCACATATATCATACAATTTGACAAATCTACAAAAAATATATTTGAGAATAGAAGAGTTAATATCAAACAAAGAAAAAAAAAGTTTAACGAAAAATATAAAACACAAAAGTGTAACAAATATGTTTATCCTTACTTGAAACGGGAAGTTTATGCGTAACAAAGCACATTTGGACTGGAAATTATAAAATCCGACATGAACAATAGCAAGTTTGACAGAAAATTTCAATGAAAATTTGGTTGCATATTTGGATATATATAGAAAGATTTTAGCGGAAAGTTTGTGCGGGTGACTGAAAATTCTGAATTTTTAATATTGAATATGGACTGTTGGATTCATTTAAGCAACGATTGGGATTAAAATCTGTGTGAAACCGTATCGACCAATCAGGTAATTTAAAATATTCAACAACGCTTAATAATATAAAAGCGCTGTAATATATAAATAAATATTTTTTAATTAAGGAAATCGAATTACTAAGACATTTTTTACAGCGCTTATAACAACTAAGCGTTGTGGTATGTTGTTTACAACAGCGTTTTTACGTTATAAGCGCTGTTATAAACAGTTTTTATTTGTTTTGTTTTTTCTTCAAAATTCATTGAATATTATGAAACAAATTTAGTTGAAAGTTTGATAAATGAAGCTTATAACTCATTTACTTAAAAAAAATCATTTGCATTTCTGTTGTGATTTTATTAGTAAAAAGTTTAGTTGATCAAAATGTACAATGTTCAACTTAGTGCTTAGTAAAGAGACACGATACAAATTTCAAATGCCAATGATTTCAAATGCTTATTAATGTTCACATGATATTTTAATAAATAGAATGTTACTAATTGAGTTTTTAAATTCTTAACTTAACAACAACCTTAAAAATATATTACCCGATTTTTAAAACTTGAAAATACTAAAAATATATCTTTTACAACGCTTTTCTTAAGGATAAGCGCTGTAATATATAATTTACAGCGTTTATTTTATTTTAAACACTATAAAACAAATTATTTTATTATTATTTTAAAATATATTACAGCGCTTATGTTTTAAACGCTGTTATAATTAGGGTTTGGATTGAGGTTAGGGTTCGGGGTTCAGGGTTTAGAACCCTAATTACAACAGCGCTTTTAACTTAAGGCGCTGTGGTATATATATTTTAACAGCGCTTTTTACTATAAGCGTTGTTAAATGTTGAACTCGCTAATAGAATTTTATTAGACATGATATATACCAAAGCGCTTCTTTATTAAAGCGTTGTAATATGTTAAAAAACAGAGCAGTATTTTTATTATATATGTTACAAATTACAATAAACACACTTTCATCATTGATAATTACTTAAATTACAATAAACACAAGCTCTATTAAAACATCATCTAATAATTTTGAATCTTCACAATCCATATTATCTCGTGCGAATACCAGCTGCATGAAAAAATTAAACATAAGGACAATATACACGATAAAACAAATAAAATAATTTAAATTTTAAAAAGTAAGAATTTTCAACACATTAATTACCTGCTTAATTCCAAATCATAAAAAAAGTTTGATTACATCATCCCTTTATATAGCGTGCTCATCACTAAAATCCTGTATAAAAACACCAAGCAAAATAAGTAAATGATATATAAATCTAAACACAACTTCACAAATATATTAATGTTTTGAAAAATATTCGGAATTCTTACATTGTTTTTCAATCCATATGCCTTCATTGTGATCATCCCTTCTCTGTTGAAATTCACCAACGTCTTTAAAATTGTTTGGAATGGTGCTACAAACCGCTGCACTATCTTCAGAGTAATCATTTGTATCCATATCATTTGTATCTTCAGCTCTTGAGACTTGTGAGCATCCGACACATTGAATTTTGCCTGTAAAAACAAGTAAAAAGAACAAATCATTTCAAACATATTGCATATATAGTATCAAAATATAAATTGATATGTAAAATAACATTAATACAATAATAACTCCAAACTTGAAACATAAAAGAATAAAAATAACATTTTTTATTACCTTCATGTCGCTCCAAACTAGATTCTTCAACTCTGCAGGCACATGCCTCCAATTCAGATAAGTAATTGGAACACGTGTTCTTGCCGCCAAACATAGTGCACTTCTCCAAATTGATTTATTAGGACCCGTTGGAAGTCCTTTATCGGTAAACTCGATACTAGATAAAGTATTAGAGGCACTTCTCTCCTTACAAAATCTAGTCAAATATGTAGGCCCCCTCTTGCCTATCTTAGATGGCGCGGAACACTCTCCCGCGTTATCACTATTATCATTTGTGATATGCAAATTCTCCATTTCTACATATTTAACAAAATTATACATGATCAAACACAAAACCACAATATACAAGTAGATTAATACAACAGAAAACAAATTACACAAACAAAAAATTAGGGTTTAAGAGTAAGGATTACCGTAACTGAGCTTGGGTCGGATATTGATACGGAGCTAAGTCGGAACGCAGAGCTGATGAGTGTGGGTAAAAGATTTGACACGGAGCGTAGTCGGAAATTGCAGAGGAAAGCTGGTCGGAAGAGAAAGACGGCCGGTGAAATCGGAAAAGCGAGATCCGAGAATGAGTAAAACTTTGAAGTCGGGAAATTACTAGGGTTAAAACGAAGTTATTACAGCGCTTTTTATTTTATGCGCTGTGATAAATCCATATTTTACAACGCTTATAATAAGGAGCGCTGTTAAAAATATATTTAAAACAGCGCTTTTTATATAAGCGCTGTCTTAAATATTTCACTGTGAAACGAGTGATTTAAGACAGCGCTTTTCTTAATAAGCGCTGTTAAATGTTTTATTTAAGACAGCGCTTAAAATAAAAAGCGCTGTTATTTAATTTTTACAGCGTTTTTGATCAAAACGCTGTGCTAAATGAAGTTATTACAGCGCTTTTTTAAAAAGTCGTTGTTAAAGATATAATTGTTTTTACAGCGCTTAAATACAAGCGTTGTTGAATACATAATCTGTACTAGTGATTGGTTGTTTTCTCTAGATGGAGATCCAAAGTAAGCATTTGTTATCGCATCAAATATGCATTTTTTAAGTTTATAAAAATATTTAATATGCAAAACTTTTTCTTGCAGGGAATTATCTACAAGTACAAAAATAATAAATTTACAAGAGAGGACTTTGAAAGTATAGAACCAGGACAATTTGTCAAAGAAGGAGTATTGTGTGCATGGTCACACTTACTGAATTTTACAGAAGACTTGAAAAGCCCAGACTCTCTAAGGAGATTCTTTTTACGTTATATGTCTGGTAAGTAATCACACCTATAAACATCTCGTTCAATTACAAGAACATCATTTCTATTATCAGCGCAATTTGCTCTGCTGCCTAAAGAAAAAAGAGATAAAATATCAGCAAACAGAGACATTGCACTAACTGAAAGGGGCAAAGAGATTCCGGACATGTCTGATTGAGTTGGGATGGAGGAGCATATTGGCTCTTAGGCTTACGTTTTTTCCAATCATTTTGGTTGTACTTGCCTCAGAAACCACTGTTGTAACATTACTAACTTAACTTATGCTGTGAACAAAAACAACGTTTCTTGTTTCCAGGGAATGTTTCTTTCACTTACCTCTTGTAATCTGTTATGTAATTTGTCTAAATGCATACACTTAGGTTGCTCTGACTAATATGCACAAACAAAAATAATATGCACATGTAAATGGATGATATGCATATTGTATTATAACCATGTGCATGTATGCATAGACCTAGAAAAAACATGTGATATGCACAAAAGAAGCTTAATTTGACAACTATGTGCATAATACACAAACTATATGCACAACCTTAATATTTACAACTTGATATTAACAGCACAAACAACACTTGACCTGCAATACAATATGGAACACAAAAACTACTTGACCTGCAGTACCATATCCAACAACCAGCACTTTCCATTAACACAAAATTGGTAGATCAAAAAACTTGCTTTCAATAAACGGTTTATAACTACAGCAAAGAAATTGGCATACACACCATGATGGCAAGAAAGAGCAAAATACCCTCTGATAATTACACAAAAACAGAGGGAAGACTTCATCCATAACAAGATAAACAAAAAACTTCAAGCTGAAAAGAATCAGATTTCAATGTTCTCATCAGCTACGACATTAGGAAACCGATCTACTGGAGGAAGAGAAATCCCTTTCATTGGACACGTCCGCTTGTCATGAATCCCTTTCTTCTTACATATACCACAAATTCGTTCAGGGCGCTTAGATCTCGCAATAGCACTCTCTCGCTCACTAATTTTCCTTTTCCCAGAACCTTTCGTATGAACTAACATTGGCGATTTAATAATCAACTTTTCCGGAACAGTAGCTCCTATCAATCAACTAATAGCCCACTTTTTATCAGTTCTGCTTGTACCTTCACTTTCACTTTCCAATTGAACGCGCATTTCTTTTAAACGGGAAGTCAGAAGCTCTATCTTATTGGTGTCATCAGCAACAAGCTGAAGACACAAATGAAATTCAGACCAGATGACAGTACTGGGCTCCAAGTGTGGCAAGCTATTGTCGCCTTTTTGAAACATATCATCTACACCACCAGAAAGCCGAATGGCATTGCTAGTCCAGCGATGCAAAATGTATTTACGCGGGATCTTTTGAATACCACCACATCTCAAGGCATAAAACACATGCCGACATTGATAACCAACCCTCTTATATTGTTTGCAAAAACAAGACAAATCATTATCAATCAGATCATGGGTGACCTGTAAAAATACAGGAATTAATACATAATTGCAATTCAAACATTATAAAAAACAAAAAGACTAACCGTGTAATTATGTCGAGTAAATTTGGAGTCCTGAAGATCATAGACCTTCACTTTACCAACTTCACATAAACTGATAACTGAGTACAATTTCCTTCTGAACATCAGCAAAAATACGAATTGTGTAGATATCACAAGCATCAATTTCTGTAGCAAGCGAAGTAACAGGTTTCATTTTCTTTAATAATGAATCATGTTCAGCAATAGCCTGAGTATGTCGCTGATTCTCAAGGGCAGATTCAAAACCACACATAAATGCCAACAAATTCATTCGAGTACTAAGAAATCTCCCAAAAAAAGAATTCTGACTTTCAGACCGCGATGTGGTCATAACTAAGCAGCCTAATGGAATGTCTCGAAAATATGCAGGGATCCAATAACGACGAAGCTTGAACATATTAGACAGCCAAACATTCCCAACAAAATCATATTTTTCAATCAAAGAATTCCAACCCGACTCAAATTCATCTATTTCCAATTCATTAGAGTAAATAATAACACTTAACTGTCGACGGAATTCTTGAGACACATCAGAAGTAAAACCAACCTAGAAAAACTATTTCAGTACAAAAATAACCTTAAACAAATAACAGAAATCTTATACTGAAATTGTTACCTTGGCAGACATCTTCTTCATTATGTGCCACATACAAAAGCGATGATGAGATTCAGGCAATACCAATGGAACAACTTTCCTTAACGCAGCATCCTGATCGTTAAAACCATGGTAGGTTGACGACCCATACACTTCAAAAAGGATTGCAAAATCCATGTATAACTATCAGCATCTTCACTAGATACAAGCGCAGCAGCAAATGTGACGCTTTTCTTGTGGTTGTCTAAACCAGTAAATGGAACAAATATCATCTTGTACCTACAAGATAATGAAAATTATTAAATACGTACAAATCTTATTAAAACTAATACAAATAATGGTATAACTAGTCAGAAAACAACAATAAATAGGAAACTCAACTTGTTCAGGGAATAAGTTGCATCGAAAGACATAACATCACCAAATGTTACGTAATTTTGTATAGAAATAGGATCAGCCCAAAACAATCTCGTTAATGCTCCATCTTCAACAAAATACTCATAAAAGAATGACGGACAAACCTTTTTTTTGTTCTGAAACTTTTCAATAACCATTTGAGCATCAAAATCACCGATATAAGCAATTATATCACGCAGGACATTCTTAAAATCACAAGATGTGGCCCCACCAACTAGCCCTTTGTAGACTTTATAGGCAACAACCGGACCAATATTTATTTTACTTAAATCAACTACAACCTTCTGATGCACAAAATTCAGTTGCCTCCTGCTCTTTAAAAACTGAGAACCACACTCAGTTGCCATGGGATGATTATGACCTTCAACAAACTGAGCAATTATATAACCATTTTTCCCATTCCTTTTCAACGATATCCGAGCATTGCAACCAGACATGATAGAAGGAACACCACGAGTACGATCAGGGAAACCGGTTAAACTATCTATTGGACGAGACATCGAGTTCTTACCTTGTTTGTTACAGAGTATATACTTGCGAATAACAGTACCATCAGAACACCGTTTATCTGAACCGCGCCTTATATCAAATTTACATACATACTATAACTCCGATAAAAGGAAAAGGCAGCTTCTATTGAAAGGAAAACCATTCCAACTTGAGGTTTCATTTCAACTGCGCATTCCGGGATCCAATTATGCAAAGTTGGAGGAGATTTATAAGGATCGGCCAAGACTTCTTCACAACATCTGACCAAACAGATGAATCATCCAGAATAAGAACTTGACAATCAACACCAACAGCTGACGATGATTTCGAATTCTGATCCAGAGACGACATGCCTTTATAAGACGAACAAAACGAAACCTACAATAAAAATCAAAGCGATAAAATAATTTGAAAATGGGTAAAACACCAGATAAACATGATGTGTATATGCATAACAGAGATTTTCATATCATATAAGACAAAAGACTAGTTTCACAAGTAGTTCAAAAAATACTGAATCAATATTCAACTCGTGCATATGCATAAAAAGAAGTAATATGCACTAAAGGGACTGCATATACCTAGAAAAAATAGATAATATGCATACATAGCCTGGATGTGAACTGAAACATACATACCCATTACAAAAACTGGACCTGCAATGAAATATCAAACTACTGAATCCATTAACACACTTTCCATCACAACTTTACATTAACAGAACATGATAGATGAAGAAAAATATTGCTTTCAATGAACTAGTTTACAAGTACAAGAATCAAACATAGAATTCAGACTTTCAATAAACAAGTTTACAAGTACAAGAATCGAACACAGAATTAAACTGATGCAAACAACAAATTATAATTGAAAGAAGTCTCACACGAGATAATTCAGACCACAACAAGAATGAACAAACTATGAAATCACGAAAGATGAAAAGCGAAGAGGAGAATAATGAAATAAAATTTTAAGCGTGAAAATAAAACATACACTCACCAATTTGGCTGAAACGAAGACAGAAATTGAAACAAAAATCGAAAAACAATCGTCATCGCCGAACGGATAAAATGACGACGCGAAGTCGAAGGCGGAAGAGAGAGAACGAGAAGGGAGTACAATGTGGGAAAATTGACGAAACTACCCCTGATGCAACATTATTTTTGAGATACATTATTTACACGTGGAAGAGCGAGATTGAAAGAATAATTCTGATCGAACGGCTGGGCAGGGGGTCTCAAATTCGCAAATGAATGCCTGGGTCGCAAATGAGCCGTTCTCTGAGATTATATTCTAATATCTCACACTTATATGAATGTCTCACTTTCACTTGTCACTTGATCTTGATCCGGCTCTGTAAATAACCCATTAATTTGGATTCGGATCCGGTGCAGCGCTGCTATTTGCTGTGGGTAACAAAATGACGTCGTTTTGACGTTTTTTACTATTACCCTATGTAGTTTTGAGTGAACTCTTTACTAAAACTACGTAGTTTTGACTTGCAGCAAATAGCTTTAGCTGCACTGGATCTAATTCCCATTAATTTAGAAACAAGTTAGCTCATACAATAACTTAACCAACCCTCATTCCCGTCCACGTGAATCATGAATGCATGCCTTGAACCGCATCCAAAATTCAAACAATTGCGAACGGTCACAATCATTAACTTAACTAACCAAGCCGACCCGATTAATCATACCAAATACACGCTTAAACTGAATCTCACCTCATTTCACGACCACATTCATCCAAAACCCGTTTCGCTTATCTACACGATTCCTCTCTTCACATCTCATCAACATTTTCATGGAATCAACTGCTCCTCAAAAATCCACAATCTCTCCTCATCCTTCATCATCTCCATCCACTGGTTCTGTAGGCTGTTGTTGTGGTCTTTGTTGTTGTTAAAAGTTTTTGACTTTATTCGAATTTAGGGTTTCGTTTCATCGATGGATCTTCCGCAAGCGCCTTCACATGTGATGTCACCACTAGGTTTCAATTCGCATGATACGGCGTCGTTACAAGCGACTTCGAGGTTACCTGAACGACGATCGCAGTCTGATTCGCCAGCTGAGATGGATTTACTTGACCGGAATCGGATGGGGGAGGATGATGAGGAAGAAGAAGAGGAGGATCGAGTTGAGGAGGGAGATGAAGGATTCAGCTTCTTCGGACACTCGATGAGGATGAAACGGCCGAGAGAGAATTCATCATCGTCGTCTTCTTCATCGTCAAATAGGCCGAAGAGAGCTGCGATTGATGGAGGGTTGGAAGCGAGACGAGTAGCTGTTCAAGCTTGGGCGAATCAACCGATTCATTTAGCTGATCCGGATGTGTTTGAAATAATGGAGAAGGAGAAGACGAGACAATGTAGAGGTATTGAATTAATAGCTTCTGAGAATTTCGTGTGTAGAGCTGTGATGGAAGCTTTAGGAAGTCATTTGACTAATAAGTATTCGGAAGGGATGCCGGGTTCGCGATACTACACAGGGAATCAGTACATTGATCAGATTGAGTTGCTTTGTTGTAAGCGTGCATTGGCAGCTTTTCATCTTCAGCCGGAGTTTTGGGGCGTGAATGTGCAGCCTTACTCATGTACTTCAGCCAATTTTGCTGTGTACACTGCTTTGTTGCGTCCAGGGGATAGGATAATGGGATTGGATTCGCCATCTGGTGGACATTTGAGCCATGGGTATTATACGCCAAATGGGAAGAAGGTTTCTGGAGCGTCTATTTTCTTTGAGAGCTTGCCTTATAAAGTGAATCCACATACTGGTTATGTTGATTATGATAAGCTGGAGGAGAAGGCGCTTGATTTCCGCCCTAAGTTACTTATTTGCGGTGGAAGTTCTTATCCGAGAGAGTGGGATTTTGCAAGGTTTAGGCAAATTGCAGATAAGTGTGGGGCTGTACTCTTGTGTGATATGGCGCACATTAGTGGCCTCGTTGCTGCAAAGGTTTGACTCCTTTCTTATGTTTTTATTGGCTGAAATGTTAATTGACTGTTCTTGTTGTGATTTTTATTCTGCAGGCACTCTGTTTGCATGTGTAGTTCTTATTCTTAGTTTAGTTGGGATAAAGATTCAGTCTAGGCATCGTATCTTCAGATCCCGTTTTTTCTGTTGTAGTCTTAAAGTATATTGTTGAATGACACAAAGATATGGTAGTGGCTTTCTTTCCGAAAACACATGCTAGGTTGACCTTTACAGCCTTTATTATCATTTGATTCGGTTGTCATTTCATGATTTCTTGATCTTGGCTTCCTTGTTTGTTGGCCACCAATCATTTTTATATGCTGAGACTCGCTTTGGATTTAGACCGCATTATTATTGTGTTTCCATTTATTGGCCATTTTAACTTCTTTTTATCTTTTAATATATCCAGTGTATTGTAATTAATCTTCTACGATGTTATTTTTGCAGGAGTGCATCAGTCCGTTTGATTACTGTGACGTGGTTACATCAACTACACACAAAGGCCTTCGGGGCCCTCGGGGTGGAATCATCTTCTATCGAAGGGGCCCCAAAGCAAGGAAGTTGAGTACATCTTTCAGTAACGGGAGTGATAAAGACCTTTATGACTTCGAAGAAAAGATAAATTTTGCCGTGTTTCCATCTCTGCAAGGAGGCCCGCACAATAATCACATCGCTGCACTAGCTATAGCCTTCAAACAAGTTGCCTCCCCCATGTACAAAATGCACATACAGCAAGTGAAAAAGAATGCCCAGGCATTAGCATCTGCTTTAATAAGAAGGAAATGCAGACTGGTGACTGGTGGAACCGATAATCACATGGTCTTGTGGGATTTGTCTGCCCTTGGTGTTACAGGTACACATCATAATGAATTAGTTTTTTCTTCACTTGATTCTATGAGCTGCACAAAGCTCCCCATGGAGTACGATTTATTAGCATCGAATTTAGTGCTGGCATATGGATTTGTTACTATTAAGATATTAAACTAAATGTCTTGTTAATTTAGTGTTTCAGAGAGCTGGTGTAATCTCACAATATTATTTGATTTATATCTTTGCGACTTATCTTTGATCTAGAGAAACAGGATGAGTGTTACATTCTTCCAAATTTATTTTAAGGTATATCAGATTGAGAACAGAAATCTCCATACCTGAAACTTTTGTTTTGTTTCTTGAAGGGAGGTGCTTTGAAAAAGTATGTGAAATGTGCCTCATTACTCTAAATAAATGCGCTGTGTATGGTGACAATGGATCTATATCTCCTGGAGGTGTGAGAATAGGTAAGCGGTTTTATTTGTCCATGTAATGTCTATATATATTTGCTTCTCATGAATTCACTCTAATATTTTATATCCATTATAGTTACTTAATTTTGAATGCATGCTCTGCATATTTTCAATTCCTTTGCTTTAGGAGTTTTCAAAGTGCACTCTATAAGATCAAGAAGTTCAAATATGGCAGCAATAAGTATCTAATCTGATTTGTTTTCTTAAGGTACTCCTGCCATGACAACTAGAGGGTGTTTGGAAGCCGACTTTGAGACTATAGCCGACTTTCTCCTGAGAGCAGCTCAAATAGCAGTAGTTGTGCAAAGAGAGCAAGGAAAACTACAAAAAGACTTGAAGGGGCTTCACAACTACAAGGATATAGCTGATTTAAGAAACCGGGTGGAGGCATTTGCTTCACAGTTTGCAATGCCCGGATTTGACATTTGAGTATGGTGCTAAGTTACCACTACAGTTTGCACCACGAACACCTGACACACATAATTCTTTGAACCCGGTGGTGCTTGCATCATCCAGATATTTATTTACATAAATTTTTGCCCTCAAATTCGCACTGCACTACTGAAGGGATGCCATTGGGTTTAGTTTAACCATTTGGTTTACAAATGTTGTCTTCCTGGTATAGTTGTCCGCTCAACATAGCCAGCCACTGTCACTGCCACTGCCCCTGCCCCTGCCACTGCCACTGCCATTCATCTCCAGAAAGGATGTCCTCTTGATATACGTATATAGAGTAGGAGTGTAGGAACACAGTCTCTCTCTATATCAGTCTGTACTCTGTACGCGTCTCTTCACTTTTTCATAATTAAAACAGGGTCAGAGCAAGAATTTTCAAATGTATCAAATTTAATTTTTCAACATGCGGCTGCAATTTCAAAAAAAAGAACTCTTATAAAAGGCTAAGGACGGCTCTATTATATAGGCCTTAACATTTATCTCCTATATATAAAGTGTAAGGGGTTGAATTGAATTGACGATTTTTTTGAAGTCACAATTCAACTTCCTAAATTACCCAATTCAACTTCCTATTATATTTTGATGATTTTTTTGAAGTCACAATTCAACTAGCAGTATTTAAGATCCTAAGATCGGATCAAAGTTCAGCATATTCCTAAGTCCCAAAAAAAACTCGAGGCATAATCAAAAAACTCATCCCTGCCCACAAGAGCTGGCTTATATCTGTAAGTCATAATGAAATTTCTTTAGTTTAATTTTTACTAAAATGTACATTTAATTTAAATTTAAAAAATGAGTTTGTTCTATTAAAATATAAATTGAACAAATTAATCGAATATTAGAAAAGAACCAGTGAGGGTAAAAAGCCGTCCTAAGGCTGGTCCGATTAAAATACAGGACTTGGGACATTTTAGAGCCTTATAATTGAAATAAAGTCCAACGCCGATCCAAATAATAATTTCGAGTATGTAAAACTTCGATCGGCCCGACCCTAATAGGGCTTAGGCCGGCCCGAGTTGACCCAATATCGAGGCCTACGAATGTGTATAGGACATGATTGTATACACGACAGCTGAGATCATAACTGGAACTAGATTAAGTATCTCGATGAATATTTAAGTTTTGTAAAACATGAGAAAATCAAATCAATATTGATTTTGATTAATACGACGGTTCAGATTAAATTAATATAAGAGTTTGAATTAGCAAAATGTACAAAATGTTGAAAATGACGAATATCAATATCAAACATTGTATAAATAGAAATCAACAGCTGATATGATATTTTTCCATCTCACAAAACTTATTTGACCTACTAAAAATTCTTATAACTAAGCTCTATCTTCATCTTCAAGTTAGGTTTAAGTAAAACATATAATTTGGATCAACTCAAATCAATAGATTTCCCAAGTTGATGTCTTACTGCTCATGTTTCATGCTGAAGAATGAAGATAAATCATCTGATAGGGTAAAACTTCCAGGGTTAGCTGCAATATTGAGTAAAAGGTTCAGGTGAGGGCTCAGAGCAATTTAAGGTTGATTGTTCAAGTATAGGACTCGCCAAGAAACAACAGAGAATAAGTCTTTACCAAATTCCATAAAACCCTGATGGGTTTTTAGATGGAATACTTTAAATTCTGTTCCACTTAGCTTGGCAACACTAGCCTACAACATTGTTATGCCAATCATATAAACTGCAAAGAATGCAAATAAAATAAAATTAGTATGTTTTAATTAGATTGTCCAGCTGCACAGCAGACAATCTACATAATATAAAAAATCACCAACAAGTTACATGTATTATGTTTGAAAATAAACTAAAGATGATCACATGGTGGCATAACCTAAATGATGCTTTCCTCAGATTGGGTCATCGTTTTTCTCTACACATATCTCTGCATTGGCATTTGCTGTTGATGAATTGGTAGGAACAGAGTTGTCAACATGATGGTCAGCATCATCCCTTGTGCCGGACAGAGTATTATTGCACGAGTCAACGTTAATCTTCTCTTCATCTGTTGTGGCTGCCTCACTTGTTTCACGAAAGTTCTCTGTCAATGTAACATTGCCTTCAAGGACGTCAACTTTACCTTCATCGACCCCTGCAACAGTAGGAAGGCCAGAGTGGGATGTTATTGCTTCTTGAGTACGATATGTGTCAGCACTGCTAATCAGTTCATCTTTGGCTTGGTCAACCTTGACCTTTCCCTCATCAGCAGTCATGCTCATTTCAACCAGCATTGGCTCTGGGTCAACCTGCCCAGAGCCCATGCTGGTGGTATTCCCCTCATCAATAGTACTTTCTGTTTCAACTATCATTGGCTCTGGGTCAGCGTGTTCAGCCTTAGGAGCATGCTCCGCTTCAACAGCTGGTGGCGCTTGATTTATCAATTCCACAGTCATGTTCTGTGTAACTATGTCATTGATTCCACTCATTGGCGTGTCATCCATTTTTTCAGTTGGCAGGCATGTCTTGTTTGTTCCTTCCTCATGTGGCTCGTCCAAGACCATAGCCTCGACTGCATCTTTAACTTCATGATCATTATTGTCAACTTCAGTTTCAGGATCCAAATTTATAACTTCTGGATGGGAAAGTTCAGCGATGTTGGAAGCAGCATTTATATCCCTAGATGCCTTGTCAGTAGAAGGAACAGCTGCGCTATTCTGTTCTTCGGACACTGAAGACGTCTTGACAAGTGGAATTGGTGTAGAAGGTTTTTGATCTGACGGTGCATAATGGCTTAATCCTGCTTTTGAAGACGAAGAATCAACATTAGTCTTTACTTGCTCTACTGATGACACAATTATATGCTGCTCTTTCGCCAGAGTGGGTTTCATATGGTCCGCAGATGAAGCAGATTTTCTTTGCTCCGCAGATGAATCATTCATAGCATGTAGTTGTTGAAGCCTATAATCAGTTTCAGGACGACGGCAGATTTTTCTAAGCGGTACAATTTCCTACGTGAAATTAATAAGACAAGCACCCATAAAAAATATAATTACTGATGATTAAATGAACTTTGTATCATTTATATAAGTTTAGGTAATAATTACCTCAGATTGATCATGGTCGTAACGCACTAGAAACCTACAACGGCAACCTCTTGCATCATGCCTGCGTCTCTGAGCATCTAGAACGTGAGCATCAAAGTAAAGGGCCTGCTCTTTTCCTTCCTGAAATCAACAGAAAGAGATGCCTCTGAGAACAAGCATTAAAGCAACCAAAACATTGATTGGTTCCCCTCTGTACCTGAAAACACAATATGAGGTCCCCAGGAAGAACTGCGACGCATTCAGATGATTCACATGGGAGAGAGCGATGCCTGACATGCGTCATCACATGAATCCACTCATCTTCCTCGGGACCAAAGCCAGCAAACCTGACCAAGACTTCCTAATTTGTCAAGAAATATACATATCCATCAGATGTTGTCAGGTTCAAAAGCTGAGGCATTAGGCATCAAAAGCCGGACTTCAAGAAATGGCAAATTATATTTAAGGCAATTGCTAAATGTTGTATTAAGTTGTAACAGACAGTATTAAAAAAAATTGAGTTGCTCATGTATATATACAAAGTACTCCCCTACTAACCAAATATAATCTAAATACGTCATGCAAGTACTCGTCATAAATACTGAAATAAATTAACAGGTAACAAATAATTTACACTTGTTCGACATTCATGTCATTTCAACTAATTGGAGAAATGGTAAGTGTAGGGTATATACCGGGCAACCAGCCTCGAGATTTCTCAACGACATAAATGACGCAACATCATACCTGTCAAATGAGAAGAATAAACACTTGTAATGTTTCAAATTCGGGTGAATCACACACACGCTATTACCAACAAAGCAATAATATGTGCCCCTCGTTAACTCAAATTTAAAGACCAAAAGATCACAAAGAAACTGCCATCACACATACCAAGCACCATCTCTTGCAGACCTGGCTTCAAACTCCAACTGGGAATTATCTGCAGATGTTCTTCCTGCAACACATCAAATGGATGAACAACGAGCATATTAATATGGCATAAGAGTCCAGCAAGCTCTGCTGCAACAATATAGCAGCGAGTAAATCATATAACGTGGATTTTATGAACCTACCTGGGGCGTCAGCTACTGAATGAGGCGGCAATCTGGAGGGTGACAAACTATCCTCCCTAGATATAACAGGAGCAGGTGGTGCTGCAGGCACAACTGTCTTAGCTTGTGCAACTGGCATTGTTGATATCACTGGAGCAGGCTGCATAGGCACTCCTGTAGACACCGATTGCATTGATGATACATTTAACTTTGTTGGAATCTTGGATGTTCTAGCCCTGATGGCATATCGCTTGTTCTGAAACCAGTTCCATATCTACAAAAACAGATGTCCATGAAAGACGGGATCCCACAAGTCACATACATTTATCATCGAAAGAGAAGACAAGACAGTCAACCATACTTGCTTTGTCTGGACCACAAATTTCCCTTGCCTTTCAGGTGAATTACTGCAACAAGAGATATCATATTTCAATTAGAGTCCATCAGAATGTCGACTGTTTTAAAAAGAAAAATGAAATCCAAACCTGAACTTGTCAGCAATGGCAACAAGAACTTCTTGCGCTGGCATCATATTATTGTGATCTTGTAAAATTGTCTCCATCTCCACTACCTTCACACAGTATGTACAATACAAAGTTACAAACAACAGTAAATTACAATTTTGTATCCTGTTATCAATAACAAAGTATACGGACTACGCTAAACAAGACACACGGAAGCTAAACACTCTACTGAAATGAAAAGCACAAAATACATACCATTAGATGGCATAATCAATGAAACCACAAGTAGATCTGCTCTACAAACCTTCACAATACTTATCAATCTGATAACACTGTCAACAATTTTAATTAAATTGGAAAAACAAAACCCTAAAAGTGAAATTGATATTTAATTCTGCGAGCCATTTCATCAGCTAATGATAATGAATTGGGGGTTTTCAGGAAGATAAAAGAATAGGTTGTGTGAGACGACGCTATTGACTGACCTCGGCGGCATTGAAGCGGAAGGACGGTCCGCCGTTGCTTGGGGGTCGACCCATTTCTCACTCTCCGGAGTCTGTAGCGAAAAACGTACAGTGAAAAAGCAGCGAACGAATTAGGGTTTCGAGTTCTGTTGATCTATGGAAATTTGTTGATCGGCCATTAAAGAAATCTGTAGAAAGTAGGAGTAAGTATCTAGGTGATCGATAAATAAATGTGACATAGTTAGACATGACTTTAATTGTTGAATATTAATAATTTAACGTATGAAATTTGATTTTAAAAAAATATTATTGAATATTAATAATCCAATCGCTCATTATATAAGAAATAACTTTAATTTCAATCACAAATTAATTTATTCTAACTATTGGATTAAGTCTTTCCGTATCATAAACTATTTATTTCTCTTGAACTTTATCAAAAAGTAAAGTGTTTTTTTAATATTTAAAGTTAAAGAAGTTTTTTTTATCAAAGGTGGGTGTATTTCATTGATAGATTGAGAACGGAAAACATACGAGCATCCACAAGGGATGAATATACATTAAATAGATAACTACATATTTATTTATATACATAAACGATCTGGAAAATAAAGAACGGAAAACAAAGATCTAATCGTCACATGCATGTGACTCTAGTTGATGGAGGCGGCAATTGTAATGTATTTAGGCCACATGCCTGTGGACGGTTGGCGGTGGCTACAGGTGGTTGTCGGAAAAAAAGATGAAGATCATGAAATTCAGAAACAAAATAAAGTATGGAACTCCTTGAGGTAGAGGTAGAGGGAACAATATCCGTGGAAGAGATCCTCCCCTCTACCCCGGAGAGGTGGCTGATGAAGGAAGAAGGATGAAAATGAAAGAAGAGTTAGAGAGAAGACAGAGAAAAATAAAGGAGAGAGAGTAATGGAATAGAAAGTAGACTTAAGTTAAAGAAGTTAAAGCCATCATTTGCCTTGATTTTTTAAAGACCACTCTTTATATTTTTTGTTTTTTAGTGAAAAACATTCCACAATCTTATTTTTTGATTATCCTTAATCATGATCTTTACTAAAATCATCCATCATAAAGATCATCACACTCAAAAAACTATATCTTTACTATTTTTAGATCATGATTAACATGGGTTTGTATCTTATGGATCCATCTATTTTGGTGGACTCGTAAATCCTTTTTTGCATCCGTTGATTGCATTTTTTGGATGCACCAGATTGTGACAACGCATTAATGAAACATGTGAGTTGCACATATTTTGCGCGTGATATGCACATGACAAATGCAAAGACGTGGTGCAATCTGGTGCATCCAATAAATACAATCAACGAATGCAAAATGGGGTTCATGAGTCCACCAAAATAGATGGATCCACATGATACATTCCCTGATTAAGATTGTTACAGGATAAATTTTGACAATCTTCATTTGAGCAATCTTATTTCAAATGTCCATTAAGACAAAAAAAACTAAAGATGATGATCTCTATTTTTCCTATTATTAAAATAAAAACAATTTATTTATTATCAAAGAATAGGTGGCAAATGTTGAATTGTACATTGTGAGATGAAGATCGTGAATAAGATTGTTCTATGAAAAAAAGTAACCAACAATCTTTTTTTAAACATCCATTAAGTGAAGAAATGAAAAGATTGGATGTATGATCTTTTTATCTTTTGCCATTAAAGCAGTGGCGAAGCCAGGAAAAAATATGAGGGAGGGCCAAATTATAATATAATTTTTTTCAACAATATGTAGAATAAAAAAAAGACATCATAAAGAAAGTCATTCATTAAAGTTACCTGCTAATAGCACTCCTCTGCGAGATTAAAGGATGCCGGCATCATTTGCCCAATCTTGATCATTGCTAATATTTTTATATTATTTTTAGCATAACTTCAACCGGTAATCTTATTTTACAATTTCACCTTACAAATTATCTTTATCATCACATTCAATTTAATAATATTAATTTTATATAGCCCAAGAAACAACTTGCTTTCAATTTATAAAGCCCATTAAGAAACAATTTAATATCACTTTACTCTTATTTAATTGGGACAATTGATCATGCTTAAGATCGGTCAAGCAACTCATTCTACGATTTTTACTGGATCGATCAACGACCCAAATCTAAGGTCGAAATCGGGCTAGACCAATGGCCAAGCAAGCCTCAAAACATATTAATCTTAACCCAACATTAAATAATAAATATGAAATCATAGAAAATAACACAAGTAGCTGAAGTGAATAATAAAAAAGTAAAACTCTGAGTACAATGGGGCATACTAGCTATAGAAAAATAAAATAACTAAATGTAGCAGAGCAGAAGACTACTGTGACGAGACCGTACGTCAGAATAAAATCTTAATTGTCGCTGATGTCGAAATATCACTTATCTGAAAAGGGTAAAAAAACGGGATGAGTCGAATGACTCAGTGAAAACATAACATATCTTTATTAACGTTGTATACGTTATTTAGTTCATTTTCATCTCATTCATGTTTATCTAAGTAATACACAGTCCAATATACGTATGCAAAATATGATGCAATGATGTATTCAGAATGATGCACGTGTCTGTCAGTAGGCAGTCGTCACTGCCGGTCCGAACCATCTCAGAGCAAAAGCTCAGTCATCTCAGAGCAAAAGTTCAGTCATGTCGTGATGCATGTCGTGAATGCAATGATGCACAAATATAAACAATCATTTTATTTCTGTCTGTTTTCACATATCAATGCTTTATTCTCTTTTTGTGTTATCGGTATCAAACGTCTTCGTTAAGATGTAAAGGGGGAACGTAGTCAATATTTTTAATTCTTAACTTTAGCCATCATCCTAGATTATACAATTCATCTGGAAAATAAAATATATATTATATACTCACTTGATTACTCAACTCGATCAAAATATTAGTGCTGACACAATAATCAAGATGCTCATTCAATCGGATCCCTTAATTTCCTTTAGAATAATACGATACATACTGTAAGCAGCGGTCTTACGTTCATCCCCTACTACATCAAATATAGCCAACATGCATATACGAAATTCCAAGATCAGAGTCTTTAGCTTAAATTCATATTCCCCAAATCAACCTCATCTTTATAGCCTATCATCTCATAGTATGTCCACCAGCCTGCAACATTCTCATACAATTAGGATTTCGGAACCCTAGCTTAAACACCCCGATTGTTTACATAATTCTCATACAATCAGGAACATATGAGTACACCCTGTTTATCCAAATGTCAATATTTTGGTCACATAAAGACCATTTAACTATATAAAATAGGCTTGAGTTCTAAAGTTAGTGCTTTCCTCGATTCAGATGCCTTGATTATGTGAATTTGGATGACTCACCCATCTTTAAACTAAATTGTATTGTATTAGTAATTTAAATTACATCTTTGATATTTAAAATTGATGTCAAAGTATAAAAAACTTTTAATCAAGTATCTTAAAATGTGTTCAATCAAAAAAAAGTATCTTAAAATGTGTTTTGTCCGAGCTTTAACAGGGTGGGTTTTTAATGATATATTAGATAGAATTTAAGGTGAAGAGATTTGTTTAGATAAAAATGCATTAAAATGATTCCTCTCAAGCAAAATAATTTAATTTAGATATTAATGAAATGATTAAAACAAATTGAAATATTATATAAGCACATATTCATATACAGTGTAACATAAAAAATGATTGGGAGCCTAGGCAGCACCCTCTTTCAATATGGTTTCGCCCCTGTAAAATGCAATCAATGGATGCAAAGTAAGGTTCATGAGTCTAACAAAAAAGGTTGATTCACATGAACAAACCCTAACTTTTGATATACAATTGTGTATGATGTATATGCATTTTATTTTAGTCTTTCAATAAAATTTTATATATCCAAAGAAGATGAATCATGTGAAAAATAATGGGTTTTAGCGAAAATCATCTGTCCAATAAGTCAATTTGTACAAAACCACCACCTTCATTTCAAAATTTATTCAGTGCACTCACTTCATCATTGTTTTGTTAATGTTTTTGTTAAGTTTAACTATTTACTCTGTTGACCACTCACTAATCTATAATTATATGGATAAATAACACCTAATTAACCAATATAATTAAATTAATCCTTAAACCAAATAAATGTCTAAAAAACTAACTCAAACCATAATTATATAATTAAATAATCCTAAGTAGTTATTCAATTGACCGCTATTAAAATTAACCCTTAAAATAAATTATCCCTTAAAATAAATTTACCATTAAACTAACCTCAAATCATAATTATATAATTAAATCATCATAATTAGTTATTCAGTTAATTCTAGTTAACTCCTAAGTCCTAATCCAAACTAACCATTAAAATTAAATTAACAATAAAACTTATCCTAAATTAAAATTAGCCACAACTATAATTATATAGTTAAATAACCTAATTAACTATATGTTAATTTAAGTAATAGTGTAACCTAATTTAAGAGCGTGAACATCATCAGTATTGATAAATTATCTGATCCTGACTGATTCCCAACTCCCATTACGTGAAATGCCATAATACTTCCAGCTACTAAATTTTAATCTATCTATAATTTTTTGTTACGCACTACTTCGTGTTCCTCTTTGCATAATAATCTCAACATTTGCTTCACATCGTAAATTTGGGTACAAGAGTATTTCCTCATCAGCTTCTTGAACTCATTGAGGGGGAGTTATCTCAACTCCAAGAAGCAGTAATCCACTAGTAACGATGGAAAACGAAGTAC
Source organism: Sedum album (assembly GCA_006409495.1). Classification (NCBI taxonomy): domain Eukaryota; kingdom Viridiplantae; phylum Streptophyta; class Magnoliopsida; order Saxifragales; family Crassulaceae; genus Sedum; species Sedum album. Next base: position 28,455 of record QZGG01000228.1, on the reverse strand, counting down.
AAACTTGCAAGACTCCCTCTTTAAGCTCTTCTATCAACAACTCGTCTGGATGCGCATCTAGCTCCTCTCAGTGTATAGGTCCCGCTCTATGGCTTGTCAGAACAGCTTCTGTTCTCCCGAACGCTGCTTCGTTCTCTACAATATTCTCCCGAACTATTGGCTTCCTTCCGGACAGCTAGGACGTGTCCTCTATAGTGATCTCCGAAGCACTGGTCTCCTCCTGGACGACTAGGACCTGATCTGTGTCAACAGATAGCTTTTGTGAAACGTTCACCTTCAATTGGTTCTCTGGTATGTGTCTGAGTACTAACTTCCGCTCCGATCTCAATGTATTCCTCTTGGATATTTCTATCCAGCAAAAGGATTTAAACTGATTGATTGCATTACTTCTCCAACCCCGTTCCACTCCTATTTATATCCCCAGAATCCCTAACAAATCTCTAATAAATATTTTGTTAGATATACCTTTTTCCAAAAGATAGGGATTATGTTTTCAAAATATGGTTGAAGAATATTGAGCCGAATCTCCTTATGGCTCCAAGATATTCGTGAATATGCAACATGCTTATCTTCTCGGATATTCTGATCTCCGGGAATATAAACCTTCCTTTATTGACGCAAACTCCTCTATCGCGCATTCAGTTCTTGCTATAGCATCTTGTGTTGCATCTTCATCTTTCAGTTTTGTGTCTAAAATTAGTTACTTTTCTAACTTTGATCTAGCTACTTTTTATCTCTATTTTGCTAAAACATGTGCCATACATATTATGGGACTAACACCATGGAATGTGATCCATCTTATGTTTTCCCTTTACCTTTTTTTTGAACTGATCCTGAGCTCGACGAACCCTGGCCGTTCTCTTCGTACAAACGCTCCTAAACTAGTCTTGTTTCGTGCAACATTTGCGCAAACTCAAGTGAACTGATTGTTGGATATAATAGTTACACACTTAATAATATAATACGCAGTAGCAACAACAAATAAAGTAGCTTAAACAGTAATCAAACCAAGTGAGTTAAATCAGATTAGCAGCACTAATATAATCATATTACTAGCATACAAGTTTTAATCAATCAATCATACATAGATTAGGACAAATAATTCCTAGCAGTACAACTTCAAATACATTACGTAAATTGAAAACAAGTACCAATTAACTATCCAAACAAAACAATGAATAATAATTTGTCAGTTCCTAAAATCATGCATTGGTTGGAATGAAATCAAAATGTAGAAATTTCATGCTCACATACTTGGCAAGAAACCAATTGTAGAGTTCTCACCAAACTTTAAACATTACACAAGTAACAATGAATCACAATCACACGCATAGAGTTGACTATTTAACTTAATAAATTAATCAAAATTAGTGCTATCAAAAACAAAGAACAAGACAAACAGTCAAAGTTAAGTTATTAGTAATGCTTTCACAAGAATGAAACATCGATTAATTCACCATAATAGTAATTAAAACGATACCAGACTACAGGTTGTGAATGAAACAAAGTCGAGGCACGCTCGGTACTCTCCTTAAAGGTTGATTGCCTTCCCACGGATGCTGGACACACCGGCAACACTTACTCAGAATACAACGACTAATGAGTGCATGCTTATGCACCTTAAAACTCACTTACGAAACGTAACTTTCTTTCACTATCAACACAAACGCACGCCACATGAAACACTCACCACCGAACACACATTCACTGAAGAATTGTTTATAAGATTGTTTAACATGAGGAAGAGAACATAACTTTTTGATAAGCCTATAAGAGACGGTTCTCTTAAACCGTCAAACATCGCCATCATCTAGTCAAAACTTTTCAGCGGTTTTACATGAATTAATCAAATAATTGGATACATCAAATTTCTAAGTAAAAGCCCATAAAACTTATAATAGTAATATGATCAAATAAGGTATCCCAAACCGACGTAGTTTTGGGACATAATCAAAGCGGCATTAAAATCAAATAGTTGTATCGTACGAAACCCTTGCAAGGAATTCAAAATTGATACTCACCATTCGATTTGGCTCATTCATAGGAACAAGTCAGTCCACGATTCATAAGCATGCGGATCGACTTTATGTTGTATTGTTGTGTTAACATGTCAAAATTCGAAATTACAAATTTCCAAACAGTGACATGTTTTCTTGAAAACCAAGTATACAAATTTCTTTGAGAATCTGAAAGAGTTATACCCACTTGTATCGAACTCAATGCCTCCACATTTAGTTTCATCAAATTGTACTGTGTCCAAGGGTTTTGATCTCTTTCTCCATTCGTGGGATAAACCGTACCAGGATTTTCCATATCAATTGTCACAAAATTAAACTCTGTAGTCTCCACGGTGTGCTTAATCATTCTTAACTCTATTTGAAAATTCTACCTCCCGACTCTTCGGTTTTCAACGTATTGACGGTGATCAGTTTAGAATAGATCAGTGGTCTGAATTTACAAAGTTGGATACTTTATCAGCTCTGAAATTATATAAAGTGGAACATAGTATAGCGAAATCAGACAATCCAACAGTTGCATATATAAACTGTTGTATCCAGTGAATGGAGGAATAAATTGAACCGAGGATGGACGTGATGAAGAAGCTGGCTGCATAGTGACAGTGAGTAGTTTTGAAATCTTGAAGTTTGTTTGATGGTTTGATTTGAGATTGAGAACAAAGCTTGGTGTTCTTAAATTATAGTTATTTTAAACCTTTTTTGAAAACATAGTAATCTGTTTATTTTCGAATTTCTATGTGTAATTGAATTTCTAAGAATGGGTTTAGTAGTTTAGTAATTTAGTAATTTAGTAATATTGACCTCTGGATTATAGAAATTCTGGGTGGTGCAAAATTTATATTTAATTACGTTTGGTTGACGTTTTGTAATATTTGAAAATAAATAAAATTGTTTTAAATAAATAATTGAAGAAAATTGATTGTTGATAATCACTTGTCATTATGTATTTGATTCGAAAAATCGATTACCCAAGTCACCCGGTACGTTCAACTCCTATTCTGCTAGCCCAGATTCGAACCAACTACAACGAACTCTTCAGGAATGAGAATCTTGAGAAGCTCTGATCGCTAGGATTTCGTCTTTGTCCATCAATTCCCTTTTTCGAAACATGGCTGAAGACCTCTACTACCACGAGGAGGTGAAGAGACTTTTTTACATGTTATAAGATCGGTAAATATAGCTCTGATACCATCTTTAACGATCCAATCGGATCACCCGATACGGGCCGTTATAAGCGTAACGTGTCCGAACCACATGCCACTAAAATTTCCTATGTTACCACAACCTAGGACATTGATCTTAAAATCATGATACTTAGAGCATTGGTATTACACCTTAAAATATTCTTTGTAACATTTACCTTAATGCTATTATATCATTTGAGAGAGGACTTCCTCAAAGTTTTGTTTCCTATTTAGAGAGAGATTGTAAAACTTCCTCAATTAGGAAGTTCTTTTTTGCATTGGTGTACATGCTCTTAGGTGACATGAGATTCGACAGACAAAGCTAACTTTCATTCTTATTCTAGACGATGTGGAATGGTACAAAGAGATTCTTGTGGGGGTTAGGACAAGAACAAAAAAATATATGGTGCACTATGACAACTAAAGTGCAATCTTTTTTACTAAGAATTCAAGCTTTCACTCGAAATCAAAGAAAATTAATGCAAGACATTAGCGGATACATGATATGCTAGAGTCAAAGCAACTTCAAATTGAGAAGATCCATAATGATGACAATTATCAGATACGATGACAAAGTATTTGCCTAAGAAAAAGTATGATTTTTGTAGAGAGTGTGCTTGAGTTATTTCCTCCAAATAAATCGGGTGGGGAGATTTGTTAAAGAGAAAATCAAAAAGAGCAAGACAATGAGAAGCATCCAAAAATTAAGGATGGAAAAGTTCATGGGAAATGTAGTAGTATAAAAGCAAAATTCGTTTCGTTTGTAAATAATTTAATTCAATTTGTACTAAAAAAATTCATTCAGTGTGTATCCTCAAACAATAAAGTGTTTAAGAAGTAGAAATCGTCACTTGGACGTGAGAGAGTTGTATTACATTATTAAGTTTTAATAGTGGAGGCTCTTTATTACACAGTTATGCAGGAGGAAAAAGGTGTACCTCGGTGATACAAATTTTCGCTATGTGTCAATATTTCCCAGTACTTTTGAGAGTTTTTGCTTTGAAGAATGAAGATATTTAGAAGAAAGCATCTGTGAGTGTATAAATATAATCTCAAATCATGTTGCTTATTTGTTGTAAGCGTGGAAACAAGTTTAGCTAAATAAATACAGATTCAAATCCATTACAACAACAATAATTTGTTGCGACACAAAACTACGTTATTTTAACAGAGGGTTTCGGACAAAACAACATAGAATTATGTTAGAAATGTCTAAATGACGTCATATTAATGCTCTCAATAATTAACTGTCGTTATACGGAATCCAAATCCAAGAAAATACAAGGCAATAATTTTTCAAAACAATATTGTTTCAATTATGATTATGATTATGATTATGTTGATCTTACCATGATTATAGAAGCAAATTATTTTTCAACCAAATTATTTTCAGTTTAACATATTTTGTATCATTTTTATTATTAATTTATTAATTTAATTCAATTGTGAATAATATTTTTAATGTATTTTAAAATTTATTTATATATAATTTGATTACAATCCAGATAGGATCGGACTGTAATTCTTCTGAACCGGACCGTAAGCTTAAAAATTTGTGGATCAGACCGTATATGGACCAAGATCGGATCGGACCATAAATTTATGATCCGGTTGGTTTACGGTCCGGTTTTATTTTGTCCATCTCTACTTGAGACTTATTCGCGTAATTGTACTTAGAGTTGATCATATGAGCGGAGAGATATATCGTACGCTTCAGTTGGATAAATGCTTATAAAATGTTAAAACTCGTTTGACAATTTGAATTCTCAATGCTGGATAAGTGAACTCCCTTTTATGTCTGGCCATTGTGCTTAATGAATATTTTAACTGCAACAAATAAATCAACGTAGCAAGTGTTATATGTTACGCATATCTGTTTCGTTTAATTTCAATTTTCAACAAAACTTTCAATTATTATTCTTTCAGCGAATTGAATATATTTTATTCTTATAATATAATGTGAGAACAATTACATAGAAATATAGAATGATATCAATGAAAATGTAAAGATAGACAAGTAGGATATTTTAATTGTAATTATTTCATAGTAAAAATCCAGAAATTTTGGAGAGGGGTTGCCTCCTCCAAAAAACTTCAACTTCTCTCTAAACTTTCATCCTCTCCGTGAGTTGTTGCTGGAGGTGGAGAGGGGTTGCCTCCTCTCTTCTCCACCTCTAGCTCAACCTCGATTGCTTTCTTTGAGTTGGTGATTGATGGTGTTGCTTTGCATGCCATGTTTGAACCGTACTCAGAGATCCGTCGTGGTTGGTTGTTCGATTGGAGGCAGCTACATGCATCTTAGATGTTGAGAGGTAGATCGGTGGTGGATCGTCGTGGTTTGGTGCACGGATGCTTGGAGGATGATCCGGATGGAGCTGAGTGGGGATGAAACGGATGGATGGATCGTGCAACCATCCATCCGTTTGTGCATGCAATCAACGGCGGCGGTTGTGCATGCATTAACCGGCGGTGGTTGTGCATGTACTCGGTACCTTATCGGATGATCTAGTTCTGATAGATTTTGGGTCGTGAATCCAAGGTTCGATGGACTGTTTCTGATCTGTTGTTCAATATCTTGGTATATGTGTAGTGTGTTGTATAGTTTCGTTTTAAAGTTGAATAAGTGCTTCGAGCCGTGAATAAGGCCATCGGGCCAATGGTTTGGTATATTCCTCTCCAGTTGGAAGAGGTTGTCTTTCTACCGCTATGACGGTAGTGTTTTTCCGTTTTTTTGAGTTTCTTACTGCGAAGTAAGCATGTTTTTGCTGAAGAGCAGATGATTCTGGTTGTCTGTTTGACACCACTAGGGTTGTGCTAGAAATTGTTGTATAAGGCATATACTTGGGTTATATGTTTACCAATGATCACCCGAAAGTCAATGAAATGCAAATATGCTTTTATCAACAAAAAAATCCAGAATTTTTTTGATCAGAATGAATAATGAATTGTAAAACGTGATACACATTCAACCGTGATATTTGTGAATTTAACAGCTCAATTTAACTAATTAATATATAGGAAATGGGGATTAAGTTCTAGGAGGACAGATAAGTCTACGGAAGGACATCATCTCAACCGTTAATTTCAATTCATCCAACGGTTAATATTGATAACTGTCATTATCAACTGCCCGTGTATTTTGCTAATTCAACCACCTATTTTAATTCATAATTAATTTAATCTCAACCGTCAGATTAATCAAAATGAACGGCTGAGATGATGTTCTTTTGTCTTACATAATTTTAATGTCCCTTAAGAACCGAACTCTAGGAAAGGGTTCAAGAAGACCAATAAATTTATATAAGACAGAAGGACATCATCTCAACCGTTGATTTTTATAAATCCAACTGTTGATATTAATAACCGCCATTCACCAACCGCCGCCCCCTGTATTTTGCTAATTCATTTTCAAATTAATTAAAAATTAATTTAATCTCAACCGTTTGATTAATATAAACCAACGGTTGAGATTAAGTCTTCATGCCTCACAAAAATTTAATATCCTCCAAGGCCTCAATCCTTAATATATATTGTTAAATTAATTAAAATCAACACCTAAATCTTTATTGTTAATTTTCTTTGTTCAAACGCGCTTCGATGTGCCAACAGAGTGGTGCTCTGTTGGTTGAGGGACCTGACAAAGGAACCTCAGGGCCAGGGTTCGAACCCTGGCCTCACCAAATTTTCCTCAGATTTTTCTGAGGCTTCATTCCTCCCGTCTGCGCGCGTGGAGGCTGTTTATTCTTCCCGCCTGTGCGTGGAAGCTGTTGATTTGATGCGCTATGGATGCTCACATTGCTTGAAGTGATGCAAGATTACTTAAATATTGATAGATGATTGAAGTTCATTGGTGGTAGTGCCTAGATGGCTTGTGCGTTCAAAGTATTGGTTGTACTAGATGAATATGTAATATCTTGTACTCAATTGTAAACCCACCCATCAAAAAAAAACGCGCTTCGATGTATTAAGTTTGAGTAATAACCGACCATATCAGAGGAATTGAGGTCAAATAATTGGCCCATGTCCGTAGTAATCCGATGAAATGGAATTGTTTTAAAAATACTTTCTTTTTGGAATAAATTAAATGCAAGGGTTGAGATCAAAAGATAATATGTTTTGGTGAGAAATGAGGATTAGATTTTTAACTGTTGATTTGATTAATCTGATAATTGAGATTAAAGTACTAATTAAATATGGTGATTGGATTTCCAAACAATACGGGCGTTTAGGATTGATGGTCATCCTTAGATGTTCAAAAACTAACGGAGGAGATGATGTCCTCCTTTCTAACAAAAATTTGATTGCACTCATAGAAGACATTAAATATCTGTAAGACGGAAGACAAAATTGCAACTGTTGATTTGACTAATCTGACGGTTGAGATTTAATTAGGTTTTTATTTAAGTTGACAGCTGGATTTGCGAAAAACACACGTGGTTGGATTTGAAGGTTTTTTATTTTAAATCTCATACGTTAGGTTGATTAGAAATCAACGGTTGAGATCATGTTTCTAAATGATTGATTATCCTCCTTGATCTTTACTCGATATTCTCATTTATAACTATTTATGTTATAAATGATCAAGCAACCCCGCCACCCAAAATTAGGATTCTATATTTAGGAAATGTATCATGTGGATGCATCTATTTTGGTAGACTCATGAACCCCCTCTTGAATCCGTTGATTGAATTTTTTCAATGCACCAGATTGTGCGCATTAATAAGACATGTGAGTTGCACATGTTTTGCACGTGATATGCACATGACAAATGCAATGACGTGGTGGAATCTGGTGCATTGAAAAAATGCAATCAACGAATGCAAGAGAAGTTCATGAGTCCACCAAAATAGATAAATCCACATGATACAATCCCCTTATATTTATGTACACATAAAAGCTTAGTCCAAATTTGACTGTTTCCACTCAGTAGACTTAACATCACTTGTTCATTTGGAAATTGTGTACCACTTCCTAAGATGTAACATAATACCTATCGTTCAGTTGACTTAAATTATATAATGACTTTGGAACTCTGCCAACCGCGAGCCTATTACGTGAACGGCGTATAAATAAGGATTGCTGGCAGGATGGGATCTCAAATCCTTAGACCGGTGGTTTTCACTAAAATCTTTATTCTTATTTATTTTAAGATTTGTATAGCGGGTAATAGACGATTTTTTAGTACGACTCTAACTTAAATATGTGTGCATACCCAACAGTCTGGATCCAACTACTTCGTCGGATTGAAATATATGTATAAATCCACTTTTAAGACCGGACGGGCCGGACGGACCAACCTGGATCCAAACATGTATATTTAAACAAGCCAAAATCAGAAGAAAAAAAATCATATATAATTAATAACTAACATTGATCTACGAGGTTGAATTTAATCTGAGATTAAATCATTCATCTTTCAAAATTTTACCTTTACAAACAAAAACAATATCCAAACAGTTTCATTTTCATTCGACAATACTCAAATCTATTGCGTATTGTTCAGGTGGCTAACCATAGTGATCGATGTTTAACACTATTTTAAATGCATCTCTTAGTGGAGTCTGAAAATTATTATTATTAATCTAAAAATATCTATCCGACATTTATCTGTCATTATCAAAAATATTCCTTAGCTTCTTTAAAAAAACAGAGGCAAGATGATGCTTTATGAGGAGTATAATAATACATTCCAGTCAAAACAAAGAAAAAACAGATCATAAAACAACAGGTTATTAGACATTAATGGATGTTTTTTCTCCTTTTAATTCGCTTGTTTTTTAATATTAGAAAATCTCACTACTGAACGAACCTGGACGCCTTTCCATCCCACATTCATCACCACCTCCCCAGTATAATAACCTCACCTTTACAGCATTACTGCGGAATTTGTTTATTGCACGTATTCTGTTCTGATACAAGAAGCACCGTCCAGTGTGGGGTTTTCACAAAAAGGGTATTTTTCTCATTATTTTATATTAAAATCTCAGCTTCCATTTTCCGCTTCTGTTTTGTTTGCATTACTAATCTGATGCTTTGTTGATGGAATCTTGGTAAAGTGGTGGAAAGATTCGATTTTTAGTGTTGTAGTTGTGTGGTGGTGAGGATTTGTGAGGAATTGATGTTCTTCCTCTAGCCCACTTTGGATGGTGTTTGTGTAAAGTTTGAAATTTGGACACAGAAAAAGGTGAGGTGGGTGTTGTTCACGGCTCTAATTTGTTGATACCCAGAAGCAGAATAATGTTGATTGAGATTTCCTTGGTATGTTTTGGTGATGGGATTTGGTTGATTCGGATTGAATAGCATTTGTTGGAATTGAATTTGGGTTTTGGTGGGGATTTTGAGTTGATACGATGACTGAACGCATTCATAATACTTGTGCTGTACTAAAGACTTCCCCCCTTTTTCTGGCTTCATTTTCTTGTTGTTTCTTCAAACATCATTAAGCCAAAATTGTGCAATTTTTCACACATTGAAGAGTTGAGCGAATAATTTGCTTTAGGGGATTATGATAGGCTGAGGAACAATAAATGTGTTGCCGGGGGAGGGAGGAGTGTAAAGTGAGTGCCTTTGGCCTTTGGTGTTACATAGTGAACTTATTCTTCTGGACTCGCATTTTGGTTGATCTTTTATTAAACTGAGTAGTTATAAGGAGATTATTCCGGGAATTGGCGATTTGTTTTGATCTTTGATTAAACTGAGTAGTTAGTAATTTACCAGGAAAAGCTTATTCCTGGACTTGGCAATTTGGTTGATCTTAGTAGTATATGGAAGAGCTTATTCCCGGACTTGGCGATTCGATTGCTCTTTGATTTAACTGAGTAGTTATCAGAAAGCAAGCATCTGATTCCTTGTGCAAAATATCTTTTGGGTAGCGTTAATTTTAACTTCTAAAATGGCATTGATTGATGTCCAAAACAGAATCTTTCTTCCTTTTCTGACTGCTTTCTAATGTCATCTTAAGCAATTAATTTCCTGACTCTGATTGTTGTTTTTATATTAGGAAACTTATAGCGTGATAACTGAAATAGTTTTAAGCAAACATTGAATTGTATTGTCAATATAGTTGAAAAATCAGACATGTTTCATATTCGAGTTAGCTATCTTCTAACTGCATAAAACAATTGTCGTTTGCTGAAGTCAAGCAAGTGGCACGAAAAATGATTGAAATGAAATAACTAGTTAGCTCATAAAGTGATCACGATGATGAATGCAATGAACACTGTTAGCCTTGAAAAGCGTCTTGGAATTTGAATAAAGATTTTTTATTAAATACAGTCAAATGCTCGCGTGAGTAGCTAGCTTAATGGTTACCCTACTTCTGTGTGACTTGTAAGAAATCTTAATTTTGTATCAGCTGTCCTTTGTGATTTGTTGTAGTCGATAAGTTTGACTTGCAATCTCAATTTTCGAACTTATATAAGCACTTGATACTTGGAATTTGTAATAAGTCTAACAATTCTTCTGCAGTAGAGCATTTCAGGTTTTCAGCTTACCTTAGTTTCGCTGTATGCTATTTTTATTATCAAATTTCCCTTTGAAAAAATAATAATACTTCATGGTTTGTTTTCCAGTCTGCAGAGGTTGTGTAACAAGAGATACTCAGGTGAACATTGAGACAGGTGTGTGCTTTCTACAATGTCCCAATCACCGGACAACCATCCGGATACAAAAGAAGTCGACCAGTCATCACAACGTAACTTTAATACCAAGCCTTACAAGGTGGGACTAGCTCCTAAGCAGAACCTACTGAAAGAATTCACTTCAACATTGAAGGAGACATTCTTCGCCGATGAACCACTACGCCATTTCAAAGACCAGTCGAGGTCTAGGAAACTTATCCTTGGTGCGCAGGCAGTTTTCCCTATTCTCGAATGGGGCCGAGATTATAATCTGCAAAAGTTCAGAGGTGATCTTATTGCTGGACTTACAATTGCGAGTCTTTGCATTCCTCAGGTATATTTTAGATACATGCAGCTTCGTCCGCGAGTGATTAGAATGAGTTCTTTTGGTTCTAATTCCATTGATCCATTTCATGACAGGATATCGGATATGCAAAGTTAGCCTATTTACAGCCACAGTATGGACTTTGTAAGTGCAACTAGTAACTGTTTGTGTATTTATCGTTTTTGCACTCTGTCGTGTTGTGTTGTCTGCCTGCTTAGACTTCCTTTTAACAGATTCAAGTTTTGTTCCGCCGCTGATTTATGCGTTCATGGGTAGCTCTAAAGATATAGCTATTGGCCCAGTGGCTGTGGTGTCCCTACTTCTAGGAACAATGCTCTCTAATGAAATTGACCCGACCAAAAATCCGGCCGAATATTTGCGACTTGCTCTTACAGCTACTTTTTTCGCTGGGATCACTCAAGCCACATTAGGTGTTTTCCGGTATGTACAACAGTGAGCTTACTTATATCCATTCGTATTCCTATATCGGTTTGTGGGGCAACAAATCTTAATAATATATTTATTTGTGTTTATAGATTGGGCTTCCTAATTGACTTCCTTTCACATGCTGCAATTGTCGGTTTCATGGCTGGAGCTGCGATCACAATCGCTCTGCAGCAGCTTAAAGGATTTCTCGGGATTAAAAAATTCACAAAAAAAACTGATATAATTGCAGTTATGGAATCAGTATTCGACTCGGCTCATCACGGGGTATGAATTATGATGTGTTTCCACATTAGTTTTACAAATCACAGGCTGTTGTCTGGCATCTGACCGAGATTTTCTGTGTTTTTACCTTGCCAATAGTGGAACTGGCAAACTATACTAATTGGTTCAACCTTCTTGGCTTTTCTTTTGTTCGCAAAGTATCTCGTAAGATATCTTATACTCTACATTAAACAAAAAATCAGCCATTGGAATTGTTTTCTCATCTGACCTTGTTGCATTGCAGGGGAAGAGGAACAAGAAACTCTTTTGGGTGCCTGCTATCGCTCCACTTATATCTGTGATATTGTCTACATTTTTCGTATACATTACACATGCGGACAAGCAAGGCGTTCAAATTGTAAGAATTATCATGCTCGATTTCTTTATTTCATATCTAAGTAACTTTTAAAATTGTAAGAATCCAAATGCTCAATTTCTTTGGTTGAACTTTTTTATTGACATGTTTGTTTGTGAAGGTGAAACATATAGAGAAAGGCATCAACCCCACGTCTCTAGACAAGATCTACTTCAGTGGCGATTATCTTGTAAAAGGTTTCAGAATCGGTATGGTCGCTGGACTTATAGCACTGACGGTAAGCAAATCTTCATGTACAGTCTTTGATTTTTGGCTGCAAGTTAAATGTCATTCATTTGACTTGAATTACTTTTTTTTGCATGTTTTAGGAAGCCATAGCAATTGGAAGAACATTTGCTGCAATGAAGGACTATCAAATCGATGGTAACAAAGAAATGGTGGCATTAGGAGCGATGAATGTTGTTGGTTCGATGACTTCCTGCTATGTAGCAACTGGTACAAATAAATCATGTCTAGTATCTTGCTCGTTCATTGTTTGAATGGGTTGCGAAAATGTCATAACTTTATTCCAAATACAGGTTCTTTCTCACGCTCTGCAGTGAACTACATGGCTGGTTGTCATACTGCAGTTTCCAACATCGTGATGTCTATTGTCGTATTTCTAACATTAGAATTCATTACCCCGTTATTTAAGTACACTCCGAATGCCATTCTTTCGTCCATCATCATATCAGCCGTGTTAGGCCTAATCGACTACGACGCAGCTATTCTCATATGGAAGATTGACAAATTCGATTTTGTTGCATGTATGGGAGCTTTTTTCGGTGTGATCTTTGCTTCTGTGGAAATAGGTTTATTGATTGCAGTAAGTAATTATTTCTTTTTACTTGCTTTATTTCAGACATCATTGAGAAAAATGTTCTTATTAAGTTCAGTGATTCCTGGATAGGTCTCCATATCATTTGCAAAAATCCTTCTCCAAGTTACCAGACCACGGACTGCGACTCTTGGGAAGATTCCAAGGACAAGTGTTTATAGGAACATACAGCAATATCCAGAGGCAACCAAAGTCCCCGGACTTCTAATTGTTAGAGTGGACTCCGCCATTTACTTTTCCAATTCCAACTACGTCAAAGAGAGGTATGTTCGTGTCTCCTAATGGTTTGAAAGTATTATTTGCATAACATTTTATTACACTGAACTACTTGTAGACTCTGGACGGAAACCTTTGAACCTTTCATTTCTTTATTTTTTTGCAGAATTCTAAGATGGCTAGCAGACGAAGAAGAAGCTGTGAAAAAGTGGAACTCACCAAGAATCCAGTTCTTGATCGTCGAAATGTCACGTAAGTAATGAACCAATTTCTGGTTTAAGCTATCGTTGTTTCTTTTTGTCGAACCTGCTTTAATTGACCTTTAATTCTCTCTGTAGCTGTTACTGACATTGACACTAGTGGTATCCATGCACTGGAAGAGCTTTACAAAAGTCTTCAAAAACATGACATTCAGGTTACAAATTAAGCTGATTAGTATCAAGCACGGATTTTCAATTTTCATTACTGACAGAAATGAAACTTAATTCTCATGACTTTTTGATCTGTTTCCACAGCTTGTTTTGGCAAATCCTGGGCAAGTGGTAGTTGACAAGCTTCACGCAGCTGGTTTCCCGAGCATGATAGGAGAAGACAAGATCTTCCTCACCGTAGCAGATGCTGTGCTGACCTGCTCACCGAAGCTGGTGGAAGAGCCTTAAGAAAAATATCTATAGAAAACAAAATAAGCTGAGCTGCTGTACAAGGTTTTTGTATAACCTAGAAAAAATTTATAGAGAAAAGAGAGCATAAGAAACCCTGAGGGAGGTGCACTGCAGCTTAGATTGCTTCATCATGCATGACCTTATTTTACGAGCTCAAAGATTGTCCAAAATGCTTGTACTTATGGATCTGGCCTTGTTTGTAGGCACCATTCTTATGTAGGGCTAAAGTGAATCTAGTAGTGAAGATGGGAGTGTTCAATCTCTTAACAATTGAAATAAATTATATTTCTTTTAGTTTTTTCTAAAAATAACCTGTTCCATTGATTTTCTGCTACAAGTTTGAAGTTTCTCCTCTAAAAATAGAATTTGGATAGTTACAATTAATATCACTTTAGAAAATAATTTATTATTAGTCTTTGAATTCAAAACTTCCCTTCAGAGGAAAAGTACTTATTTCTCAAAGCAAGCCTACCATTGTGCCAATCCAAAAAAGACCAAAAACTAAACTCAAGAAAACATTAAAAAAATCTAAACCATTCAATGAGATTAACTACTCTCAACCTAAAAGCAATCTCGGCAACTTGGGTCTTGCTGCTGATGACTCAGGCGCCTCAACATGCTGTTCATCATTTACTAAACCAGTCTTCACTTGGCCTGATGTATCCTGATCCGGAGATTCTGGTGTTAGGGCTGGTTGCACCTCTTCAGTAGTACCAACTGCACCGTGCAAAGACATTTAAATCAAATATCTTCTTATAATTTCAATGTAACATAACGTTTAGAAAGCATGGTCACTATGCATGGAGTTTGATGGAAAGTTATATAGGAGTAATTAACTTACAATGAGAATTCTCGAGAGATGGATTGAGGAAAGGTAAGCCACAAGAGAGAGGTAGTGACTCAGCCCTTGTATGGTTCAACTTATGATGACCCCAACCTTTACCATTTTTGAACAAGTCCCAAATACATGGGAAATCAAGCTCAGTTGTCAACTTGAGTCTCAAACAGCACTGGTCACTTGGAGTAGGAAGTGTACTTCCTGTAACTAAAAAGTCTAGACAAACAGTCATTCTGAGTACGATAGGAATGCATGAGGATGAATTTAATGCTTGTGGAGGTGTGTCTGCTTGAACAGTGGAGATGAGTATACATGTAAAGAAGAGGGTTAGAAGAACACTGTACTTGTTCATAATTGTTTGAATAGGTGATGCTATGAAGAAATGTATGGTGTAGAAAGGATATATTTATATAAGGTTTGAGGAGTTGGAGGAAGGGAGAAATTTTGGGTAGGTTAGAAATTGTAGGGCTGTTACCTTAAAAATCTCTGGACTCAATCAAACAGTTCTTCTTCACGTGTTGCTTTTGTTAGGTCAAGGATGAGCAGGACATGTTCAAATGCTTATTTGAATTTCTAACGTCTTGTAAATATTTGAAAAAGAAAACTAAAATAACAAATCAAGTGATTTTAAATAAGAAAATAATCAAATATATTGAATATCAATTTAGCTGTTTACAATATGTTCTGTTTGAGTTATTTTCTTAAATATCTGATTGTATTTTGATCAAGTTTATATCTTATTAAATCCGTCTTTGTCAATAAACGACGTTGTTCTATCATATAATTAATTATTTATATTTGACCGCAATCTCTTCGAACGGCTAATTTTTGATATTCAAATTCCATAAATAAATATTCGTTGCTCTTCTGCATCAATCTTCTACCGCATACATCGTGCATCCTCTCCTTATCGCCGGCTTAAGTTGATTCACTCTCACTTTCTCCGATCTCCGTCCATCGCTGTATGTTGATTATCGGCTTCGTCTGTAATTCGAATTCCTATTCTCAGATGAGTTCGTTTATTCCCTTTCTGGATTATTTTTATAGAATTGTGAACTGGAGAAATTTTAGGTTTGTGAATTTCAGGTGATTTCTTCATTATTTTGATTTTGGCTATTTTCAATTTGTTTGTGTGTTTCTTGAATCCAATTATTGTTATATTCTGTGTTGAATAGTTAATTCCTGTTTACAAAAACATCGAACTTTGTTAATTGTTAGAAATCTGGAGCTTATACTTCTTTCGTAGGTTTGATCGCGGATGTGTGGTGGTATAGAGAGGGTTAATACGTAGATGGGGCTTTTGGCGAATTCCTTCATTTTAAGATGTTTTACAGTCCTAGTTCGTTCCAAGCGGAAAAGTTCACAAACTTATGGTATGAATCTTACTTAATATGTTTACTAAATATTCCTATGAGTTATGTTTTCATGAGTCCGGTTCTTTACGATCCTGTGCATTTGTGTATATTGACTTTTTAACTATTTGCATTTTTCACTTAACTATATGCACATTTCAATATGTATTTGTGCAAGTAGCTAAACGACAAAAATCAAAAAATGCGAATTGTGAGCCCAGATCGTCGATCGCAGAGATCACACGCCACGTAAGGGGTTGTAAATGATCGTTCCTCATGTTTTCATTTGTGATGTATTTTTGGATGGATACTATTATACTAATTTAGGTTTTGCATATTTGGCACATTAAGTCTTGATTATGCTTATCACCCCGCTTCCTGTTTGGAGGTGAACCCCTCATTAATGTTTGTTTGTGCTCTATGACTGCTGCACAATTCCGCCGAGAATATTTTGTTATCGGTCTTTTAAATAATCTTGATGAAAATCCCGATTATAGTGTAGACATTAAAATTATATAATACTGAAAATAAAGATAAATTAATAATTCTAATTATTTAACAAATACTAATTCAGATTTATTAAATTTAAAAGTTAAATGGTTGACCCATAATGAAAATAGCTTATTGGGCCAAGAAATCAGTCCAGCCCAATTCAGTACAAGCCCAAGAAGAAGGTGCAGATGCTCGAAGGCCAACTAAACTTTTCTATAAATAGAGAAACTTGTCATTTGTGAAAAGATAACTTTTGGAGAGAAGAAGAAAGAAGAAAAGAAAAAAAGAAAGAAAGAAGAAAAGAAGAAAGAAAAAAGAAAAAAAAAGAAGAAAGAAGAAAGAAGAAAAGAAAGAAGAGCAAGAAAGAAGAAAGAAGAGAAAAAAAGAATAAAGAAGAAGAAAAGAAAATAAGAAGAATAAGAAGAAATGAAGAAATGTTGTGAAGTAAAGAAGATTACACTTTAGACAAAGAACTCCAGCTCGCGTAGTCAACAAGTGCACATTGCACCGCCTGCCAAAGCATCACCATCACCTAAGTGAAATTAAGTCATCAAGACTTTCACGTGCAAGTCAAACAAGTTAAAGCAAACACAAGTGTTTACGAAGTAGAATCAGAGGAACAAAGAGAGAGTGTAACTGCAAACTTTCTAAAATTCAATACAAAACAAACTTTTATAACTTTATTTTGTTCGATACAAAATATCGTGTTTACAAATTGGTGAACCCGACGTGAAACTCTCTAACCCTCATCTCTACGATTTTACCAAAACCTACTACAAGGATGTCTGCTCAACAAGCCAACTCTCGCAGTCCTACCCGAACCTCTGACGCTGCATTGCAAACCAAGTCCACCATCATTGACTTGCAACACATTGATGTCTGTACAAGAAGGATGAAAAGGAAGATGACTGTCAATGAAGTTGCTGCAAGTCTACGTGCTGCTAAATACCAACCAAGGAGCGCACATTCACTGCTACCTCTATTGTTATTGCAGCTGCTGCAAACAGGTTAGGGTTACGAATCTTATACGCCTGTGAAGATCTCTGCCCGTCGTAAGGAAAACATGTCATTAACTTATTATATCACGGTGGAAGAAGACACATGTGATTGTGAAGACAATTCAACTTCTATTAAATCTTCAATCTTCGATCGAATTAGTCCTCCTGCTAAGAGACCACGACCCTCAGTATTTCGATAGACTTAATATCTCGACAGAACAGTAAAGCATTCCTTCGAGAAGAGCTTCTTCAATATTTGATAGGGTGGGGGCACAAAGTGAATGTAGTGATGAGCTATCTTCGTGTATCTCACAAAATCCAAAACAATCAAGGTCAAAACGTTTCAAAGGATCCACAAAATCGGTCTTCAGTTGTTTAGGAGTGTCTCCAAACAATGAAGAACATGTCAGTAAAGAGTATGAGGGTATCAACCTTTCACATCACTGTTGAAGAATTGAGCGACGTTGATGAAGAATTAGAGGCTGATCCGGCTCCACCAACACTTGAAGACGGGGGCAGTCTACTGTTGACGATCTAAAAGAGTTGAACCTCGCAACCGCTGAGGATCCACGTCATGTATATGTTAGCACCCTTCTCATTGAAGAAGAAACAAGCACATACTACAAATTACTGATTGAATATAAGGATGTATTTGCCTGGAACTACACAGAAATGCCAGGACTAGGTGAAGATTTTGAGTTCGTTAGTAATCCAACGTGATAGAAAGCCTAAAAACAATCTCAGAGACGTTTAGGCTAGAGTTAGTATCGGAGATCGAAAAGGGGGTAAAGAAAGAGCTCTTTATTATTTTAGTCGAACTTTGATTGGAGCCGAGCTTAGATACTCTCCTATTGAAAAGATATGCCTTGCTTTAATATTTACTGTTCAAAGTTGAGACATTACATGCAGGCCCATACAGTACGTGTGGTCTCCAAGGCTGATCTCATTAAATACATACTCTCAAGACCTGTCCTGTCTGGTCAACTTGAAAAATAGGCAGTTCTTCTTAAACAATATGATTTAGTTCTGCCTCAAAAGGCGATAAAAGGACAAGCTATAATAGACTTCTTTGCAGATCACCCAGTGTCAGCTGAATGGGAGTTTTCTGTCGAGCTTCCAGGCAAAGGGTATTTTATGTTATGTACTTCCACATTGAAAATGTACTTTAATGGTGATGCAAGACGAGATGGAGCTGTTGCAGGAGTTGTGTTCGTGTCGCCAGAAAGGCACATTTTTCCTTATTCGTCCGTCTTCACTCAGTTTTGCTATAATAATATGGCTGAGTACCAAGCTCTTTTGTTAGGACTTCAAATGGCAATTGAAATTTGTGTAGATAGCATGGACATTTATGGAGATTCACAACTTGTGATTAAGCAAGTGCTCGATGATTATGAAGTCAAGAAGGATGACTTGATCCCTTACCATAAACGTGCAATTGAATTACTAAACACCTTTCACTCTGTCAACATTGGACATGTTCCAAGAAGTGCCAATAGGTTGGCTGATGCGCTTGCTAATCTTGCAGCCAATTTAGCATTGGGGCAGAAGACTACATGTCCATTCCAGTCTGTAATCGTTGGGTAATCGTGCTAAATGAAGAAAGTGAAGAAATCAGTGAGTCAACAAATGTGATACATGTTTATGAGGTAAACACAGATGATTGGCGTCAACCCATCATTGATTTTCTAAATCATTAGAAGCTACCAGACAATCCAAGACACAAAACAAAAATATGTCGACGCTCTCTAAAATTTATCTACTATAAAGATACACTTTACAGACATTCCTTCGTTGGACATTGGTTAAGATGTCTTGGCAATGAAGAAGCAACAAAAGTAATGCAAGAGGCTCATGCTGGTGTGTGTGGTGCTCACCAGTCTGGTCCCAAACTTCAACCGCATTAAGAGAATGGTTATTATTGGCCCACAATGGTACAAGACTGCATGGGGTTTGCAAAGAGATGCGATGCTTGTCAATTCAATGCTAACTTTATACATTAACCTCCATAGCCTCTATATCCTACTGTAGCATCATGGCCATTCGAAGCATGGGGACTCGATGTAGTAAGGCCAATCACTCCAAAAGCATCCAATGGACATGC
Source organism: Sedum album (assembly GCA_006409495.1). Lineage (NCBI taxonomy): Eukaryota > Viridiplantae > Streptophyta > Magnoliopsida > Saxifragales > Crassulaceae > Sedum > Sedum album. Next base: position 8,749 of record QZGG01000228.1, on the reverse strand, counting down.
GTACATTCCCGCAGAAAACTGATTATTTCTCAAAGTAGGCAGAACCAGATACATTGCGAGAAATCAAAAAGGAAAATGTTGTTGATTTTATAAGAACTCAGATCATCTACCGCTATGGCATTCCAAGACGGATTATAACGTATAATGGTACACCGTTCTTCAATAAACATGTGACAAGTCAATGTGAAAAATTCAAGATTAAGCAATACAAGTCGACGTTGTATAATTGCTCCGGCCAATGGAGTAGCTGAAGCATTCAATAAAACGTTGTGCAACTTATTGAGGAAAGTCGTGTCAAAGTCAAAACGTGATTGACATGAAAAAATTAATGAAGCGCTTTGGGCATATCGAACAACGGCTAAAACACTCAACTCTCGCAATCCGTATGCTTTGGTGTATAGAGTAGAAGCTGTACTACTTTTAGAGCTTCAAATTTCATCCATGCGCATTATCATCCAAGAGGGACTCACGAGAACGACAAGTTACGTCTTGCTGAGTTAGACGCTCTCGATGAAAAAAGATTACACGCACAACAAAAGTAACAATGTTATTGGGCGAGGTTGTATAGAGCATTCAATAAAAATGTTCGTCCTCGATCCTTTCAAGTGGGAGACTTGGTGTTGGTTGTGACCCATCATTACTTCGCAAAAACAGAAAGTAAATTTATGTCAAAATGGGATGGGCCTTATGTGGTGCGAGAAGTCTACACAAACGGTGCGTACAAGATTGTTGATGAAGATGGCTTACGCGTGGGGTCCAATAAATGGGAAGTTCCTAAAACGTTGTTATTGCTAAAGAAAAAATTGTAATCTCCTAAGCAAGAGTATAAACTGCATGCATTGAACTATGTTGACTTGATCTTGCAAGTTATCATACATTGTTTACTTGAAATACGTAGGCAACTTGAAAATTATCATTCAAGTGCAGTCGCATTTATAAAAAATACATCTCCTGGCCCGCAAGAGTTAAAACTGTGAACAGCTTAAAAAAGTAAACAAATAAAAAATTAATAAAAAAATTAAAGCTTTATTGATCGAAAGTGATAGTCTTAAAGATTACATGGAATTTGAGTAAAGATAAAAAAGGGGCACTTCGAACTTTATCCTAAGGCTGCATCAAGTTTCTATTTGCATTTGTCCAACTTGCTTTGCAACTTCTTCAAATCGGTGACTCGTCCTTGAGTAGCCTTTAACTCCTCCAACTCTTGCTCAATGGACCTGACTTTTGATTTGGCGTACTGAAGATTCTTCTCAAGTTTCACAATGTCATGTGGAAGTTGATTGTCATCACAAGGGATATCCTTCTGTGTTGCAAGAAATTCCTTCACACTCTTCACATAAGCATCAACTGTGTTACGAAGAGAAGATGGATCGTCACCAAGAGCTTCAATACTTCCATAAGTCATGCTAGCAGTGGCTCTGACATCTTCAATCTCATTATAGGAAGTTTTCTTAAGCTCTTGAAGCGAAAGAGCCTTCAACGACATTATTACTGGATTTTGAAAGTTTGTGGCTTTCTCAATGCTCTTGTGCGAAGAAGAGGACGATTTAGTGTGACCACTTGAGTTCTTGCTAGACAATAAAGAATCTGCAGCTTTAATTTGCTTCATCCCCTAGGGAGTATGATCTTCTTTGCCATGAATAGACTTCTAAGGAACAACTTCAAGCGCCGGCTCAAGAATAGGCTCTATAATGTCCTTTGCCAAATCAAAATCTCCTTCCTAAAAAAGGGGATAGAAAGAAGTTAAAGAGTGCTTGAGAAAATAATAATAATAATAAAAATAACTTAACTGATTGTTATGTATGGAATACCATGGTTACGCAAGCAGGAATTTCGACAAAGATGTCTGTATGCATTCAAACTTTCTCACTCTCATCAACATGACGGTGTTTAAAGTTAGTGTCACGCTCTTCATGGTCACTATAGTCATCAAATGCATGTTGATAGGGCCGAATTGCACTTTCCTCTTCTGAGTGTTGCTAGCCTGCAAGTTGTCAACGCCTATAGTCTTATTCTTCCCTTTAAAATCAACACTGGACATGAATTTCTCAACATCCTCCTTAAGATCACTCATTGTCACTTTACCCCACCATTGCTCGGAGCTGTCAGTCACTAAATTCTTCCAGTTAAATATAAAGCCCGGAAGCATCACTTTTGTTTGACTCCCAAGAAATAAAAGCATACTCGAGTGCTTCATAGCATCTTTCAAAGAAGTCTGACAATTATCCACATTGCATGGAAGCTCTCATGGGAAGTCTTGATAAAAGCCAAATTGTCTATTAAAATGTGTGGACTGATATGGTTTTAAAAAGAAAGATGTCTTGAAACGAAGTGGAAGGTAGGCCGTTCGAAGAGAAATGATGTAGCTAACCATGTGCACATCCAATGTGTTATTGTCATAAGCAGTTTCGCAACGATTCTTCGCTAAAACAAGGCTAGATGCTTTGAAAGAAAAGCTTTCATGGATTAACTTACGAGCAGCGCCATCTGTAAAGTATTTAGCACCTTGATGACCCGAGTATTGAAGTTACTAAGCCCATGATGAGTACAGAAGTAATGAGAAAGCCATCCGTACAAATAATGGGCAGGAAATACGGATCCAGAAGAGGATGGTCTATTTGCAATTGTCATCTTGTTTAAGCCATGATATATACTAGCCAAGACTGAAGGGGGCGAGTTGAATGTTACACCCTTTGCCATCTGTATAGCAGCTTCAAATGTACCGGGTCTGATAAGTCTTTCGTCACGATCAGGCATCATAAAGACACATAGCCAACAGGATAAGTAAGCTGCTAGAAATGTGTCTTTTTCTCAACTTCATCAGTAAGTCCAAGTCTGGAAAATATCTCTAACTCTTCTTGAGTCCAATCCATCAGTCGTCTAGATGTCTCTCCAGTTGGATCATATCTATTCGGTGGTGGATTGTCTTATTCTCGAGTAAGTCTTGTTGTTGGCTTCTCGTAAATTTCATTTCATTTGCACTAAAATTGTATCCATTGTGTGGCGCGAACTTCATTCTTTGAGCCGGATCGTTGTGCAGGAGAGCAATAAACGCCAAAGAGATGCTCACACACTCTAGATGTCAAGCGAGGTCCATTTGATCCGCGTGCATGCATAAACATAGAACTTGGAACAGCTTCATCATACAAGCGACCCGAAATAGGCAATCCACCGAGCTTATGAAGATCCTATAATGAAATTGACCAATTTTCGGTTTCGGTGTGCAAAGTGTTGGTCTGAGGACACCAGCTCTCGCAAAATGCGCGCACTACATTTGATTCACGATCGTATGATTATAGAGAAGCATAAACAGCATTACAAATATTGGCGCTCTTTAACCTCGTTGCATAACGAACGATAACATCTTCAGTCCACTCCCAATATCGCGGAATAAATGTGAATTCTCCCGGGACCTTCAATAAATTAGGTCCCCACTGCATCTTGTTATCAATAATCCTTCGGCCAAGTAAGGGAAATGGATCATCTCCGGGTTTCTTCTCTTTACTCTACATATGACTCTTCAAAATATACGCTGGTCCACCTTGCATTTCACCGTTAAGATGTACAGTCATCTCTTTGGGGAACTCTCTTATTAGGATGACCGGATTTAGTTCGGAAGTTCGCAACATCGAAGGATAGATTAGAAATTTGTGCTTCGCATTAGCTGCTTCAATTCATCGACCAAATGCTAGATCGGTTAGCGGGTAAGCCTTATTTTTGTTTTCTCGATGATTTTTAGGTTATAACCAAATTCCCATAGCGGCGTAGGATCAAAAGAAGACAACATTTACATGTCCAGTAGGTACATTTGCATTTCAATGCATGTCTTTTGGTTTATGCAATGCACCGGTATGTTTCAACGAGTTGTTATGAGTATTTTTTCAGATTTATTGAATGATTGTGTTGAGGTATTCATGGATGATTTTACCGTTTACGGAAATGCTTTTGATGAGTGTTTTCATAATTTAGAAAAAGTTACGGAAATGCTATTGATGCACGTGGTACATGGTGTTGTATTTCGAAGATTGCATTGTCACTAACCAATTTATTGCAAAAGGACGTTCCATTTGTGTTTGATGAAAAATGCAAGGTTGCATTTGAAGAACTAAAAATGGCATTGGTTAGCGCACCCATTATTCAAGCACCGGATTGGACGCAACATTTTGAAATAATGTGTGATGCTAGCGACTATGCTATTGGAGCGGTGCTTGGACAAAAGAAGAACAAAAAGCCGGTGGTGATACAATATGCCTCAAAAACATTGGATATTGCACAAAGATATTATTCCACCACCAAGAAGGAGCTCTTAGCCATTATTTTTGCTCTTGAAAAATTCCGTTCTTATTTACTTGGAGCTAAAGTGATTATTTTTTCTGATCATGCAGCAATTAGGTACCCTATGTCCAAGAAAGAGTCAAAACCAAGGCTTATAAGATGGAATTTACTACTACAAGAGTTTGATGTGGAAATCAAGGACAAGAAGGGAATTGAAAATCGGTTGCGGATCATTTGAGTAGGATAATCACGGAGGATGATGGCTTAACTATTAGAGAAACTTCTCCCGATGAACATCTTTTTGCCGAACACGCAAAAACACCATGGTATGCTAACTTAGTTAACTACTTTGTGGGAGGTAAGTTTCCTATTTATTTTTCTGGTGCACAAAAGATGACACTCAAGCATGATTCTAGATATTTTATTTGGGATGATCCTTATTTATGGAAAATTGGTGCGGATCAAATTGTTAGAAGATGTGTGCCGGAAAATGAAATTCTATCTATTTTATCTTTTTGTCATGAACATGCTTGTGGTGGATATTTTGGTCCTAGGAGAACCGTTAGAATATTCTTGATAGTGATAGATGCATATGATCATTGCAAAAAATGTGATAGATGCCAAAGGGTAGGAAATATTAGTGCTAGAAATAAAATGCCTCAAATGCCTATTATTGTCGATGAAGTGTTTGATATATGGGGTATTGATTTTATGGGCCCATTTCCTAGTTCATTTGGTTATCAATACATCTTGGTGGCGGTAGACTATGTTTCTAAATGGGTGGAAGCAAAGGCTACTAAAACCGATGATGGAAAAACCGTGGTGAATTTTTTGCGCACTAACATTTTTTGTAGGTATGGAGTGCCTAAGGCGGTAATAAGCGATCAAGGGACACATTTTTGTAATAGATCGGTTGCATCAATATTCAAGCAATATGGAGTTCATCACCGAGTTTCAACGGCATACCATCCTCAAATAAATGGACAAGCGGAGGTGTCTAATAGAGAGATCAAATCAATTCTTGAAAAAAAGGTTAAACCGTCGAGAAAGAATTGGTCTACTAAGTTGGACAAAACATTATGGGCATATAGGACCACATATAAGACACCGATTGGTACATCACCATTTCGACTAGTGTATGGAAAAGCTTGTCACCTACCGGTTGAAGTGGAGCACAAAGCTTATTGGGCGATTAAAAAATGCAACTTTGATTTGGATGGAGCGGGGATGGAGAGAAAGCTACAACTTAATGAGCTAGAGGAGTTGCGCTTAGAGGCTTATGAGAGCCACTTGGACTATAAGGCGCGGACTAAGCTTTATCACGACAAATTCATCATGAGGCGTTCATTTGAAGTTGGGCAAAAGGTATTGCTATTTTTCTCACGATTAAAGTTGATGCCCGAAAAGTTACGTTCACGTTGGACGGGTCCTTATACGGTGACAAAGGTGTTCAACAATGGAGTTATAGAGATTAAAAAAGCTGATACCGAGGAAAGATTTGTGGTGAATGGACATAGATTAAAGAATTATCAAGATGAAGGTGAGAAGCTTGAGGAAGAAGTAACGTTGGACGAACCGATTATCACTGACTAAAAGAGGTACCGTCGAGCTAACGACGTTAAACAAGTGCAATAGTTGGGAGGTAACCCAATATCGTATATAATTTTTATGATTTTAGTGTGTGTCTTAGTTTATCACATATCACATGTCACATGAACTTGTTTTATTTTCTGTTGAGTTGTTTGAACCTTCTCTTTGCCTTTTGTTTTGGGCCAATCCGCGAGGACTCGGCTTAATTCAAAAGTGTGGGGTGGGGTGCGTCTGTTTTTTCACATGTTTTATTAGTGTTAATCGAGTCTGTTTAATCTGAGATGGCTGATTAGTGTAAGCTATGTTATGTCTGAAATGCATGCTTACTTTTTTATTAAAATTTTTCGTGATGCATGTGATTAAATGATATATATGCCAAGAGTTGAGATAAAACAGGATGTGGAGCTGATAGAAATGGTTGCGAAACCCAGGATTGGTCGACATTTTGACTAGAAGTGTGTGAGATTGTCGTGAGTGTGGAGGCTGAAGCTCTAGGTTACGGCAAGGAAGCAAATGCTCCACTGAAGGTAAGTTCAGTGGGACGGGAAAACAGACCGTCCTATCTTTAGATTTAGTAGGTAGGTAGGGATGAGTTACAACTTAACCTGACTTACTCGAACACTCGACGATAAGAAAGAGCGGGACGAGTTCCACAGCTGCTATCCGAAGGCTGTGACTGGAGCTGTTCATGAAAACGAAAAGGGGCGGAATGACGAAAGTATGTAAGGAACCAGATTATTCAAAGTCATTTACATCAAGTATGTCTCGAGTTTCGTGAAGTCTTCGACAATACAATATAAAAGCATTCAAATCTCCCCAAGTCCAAATTGCATAAGAAAAAGCCGACTTGTTCATAACCTAGAATTCTCACGCATCAAAAGAAGCACTCACGACATCAAACGCACAGCGACATCAAGCTGGAAGATACATCAATGGGAATTAAAACCTATCTCCGAGACATCTATAAACACTCATCACAACTCTGAGGTAACATGTGTCATTTGATTATTAGTTGATCGAATTATTTTTGGCAGTTTTGAGTATGTGTTTAAGACATGACCTTGGTAAGCAGTAAAACTGAGTAGGAGATGAAGATTGAAATGATAATTGTGCGCTAGTTTAAATTTTATTGTTCGGGGACGAACAAGAACTAAGTGTGGGGTGGTTTGATAACGCACAATTATGTGAGTTAAAAATCCTCTAAACCCATTATTTTATGTTTCTTTCTTGTATCAAATGCGTCACTTTTGGTATTGTTTAAATTTCAGGAAAGAAACGCAAAAGTGCACAAAACCCTGTCCAAAAAGTAGCCGTTAGACACCAAGCTTACGTCCCTAGAATTTCTAGGCGCACATCCAAGGATTTATTATAAATTCAAGAGACGTGCACTTGGTAAATTCAAGAGACGTGCGCTTGGAATGTCAAAATTGGTCCGAGAGCTTTCCCCAAGCGTAAGCGTACGCTTGAGGAAATAGAAGAGGCGTACGCTTGGAGAAAGAAAGCGACGTGCGCTTGGAGAGGCTCGAGGCAGCATTTATGAGCTTCAATGAACTCAACAAATTTGGCCATAATTGGCCAAATTCTTCCAATTTCCGAGGACTTATTAATGCATGGGAATGGAGGCTATAAAAAGGAGACATATGTACACAAATTCTACACACCTCTCCATCATTTTATTTAGCACCATTTTCTTCACATTTGGAGATCATCTCCAACTGATGTGGTGTAGCTGCTGGATTTGGAAGAGGAGATCATCATCAGGGCTGCTGGATTTTGCAGAGAAGATCATTATCATACTCAGTGACAATTCTCTACTCTCATCTTGTTACTTCATTGTTGTAATTATGAATTCCATGTGTAACTAAATCCATTTCGGTTTGGGGATTTGATTATGACTAATGCATGAAGTATTTCATTAAGTTTTGCCTTGTTCATTATTCCATGTATGAAATTGTTGGTGAAGTCTTGTGTACTTAGCGGTAACTTGATTGTCATCCTGTTAATACTTGAATTGCATTACATTAGTATAGCCTAGCGGTGCCTAATTGATGTGAGTTGAGTGATGTTTATTGACTTAAACTTAGCGGTGGACAGTTGATTAGAACCTAAGTGGAATAATATATGTTTGTGACGCGTGTGATATAGTTGATAAACATTCCAAACACGCAACTCAAAAGAATTTATAGAACTAGGGGTGACCTAGTGTCGAACCCAAGGGAACAGTGGAATCAAGTTATATTTCAAACTCGATTACTAGCTTTTTAATTCTTTAGTTTCAATTATTAGTTTTAACTTTAGTTCTTAAGCGTCTTGTTTATTCAAAAGGCAGTGTTCAAAAGCAGTGATTAAAAGGCAATATTAAAAAGGCAATGTTTCAAGAAAAGGTTTGTTATCAATTATTAAAAACTATGACAAGGATGAGAATCCTCTACTAATACTTATGATTTCACTCAAACAAGATATATAAATACTCACTCTCGAATGTTGCATTTATATTATAGTTATGAATTTCCTTCTTGATGACAATTTAATCTAGAATGCATAGTTATATGATAATATAAACCCTCACTCTCGAATGTTGGATTTATATTATAGAATTTAGACTGAGTAGCATTAGCATACGAATCCTCACTCTCGAATGTTGGAATCACACCTAAACATCTACTCAACTAGAGTTTCCTCACTCTCGAATGTTGGAATTTCACTAGTCTTGTCTAAATACGCTTATTATTACATTCATGCACCAAATATACTCGCTGCTCTCGCTTTGCTAATATACTTGATCTAATGGTTGTATTGAATCCTAAATAATCTAAGTTCACCTCTCGGTCCCCTCCCTAGATATACTACTCCGACCTACACTTCTAGATGTTTTGTCAGGACA